>RJWM01031473.1:0-22395 GCA_004363535.1 Dasyprocta punctata | reverse complement strand
CTCACAACCTCGCGCCTGCCAGGGCAGGCGCTTAAGGCACTGAGCCAAACTCCCGGCCCTGGTTTTTTGAGGTAGAGTCGCACTATGTAGCTCAGGCCGGCCTTGCGCTCGCGTTGTAGCCCAAGCCGGCCTCGAACCCATAACGCTCCGCCTACCTCAGCCTCCCGAGTGCTGGGATTAAAGGCGTGCGCCACCACGCCCGGCTTCTTATGGTGTTTTCACTCCCTCTTCCTTTCCTCCCTCCGTCCCTAGCTCTCTTCCTCCTTCTCTCTCTCTCTCTCTCCCTTTCTTCCTCCTCTTCCTTCCTTTGTTTTTCAGATGCATTGGGTAATAAACTCAGAAATGCTCTGCCATTGAGTTACATCTTCAAACATTCAGTTATTTTTTTTTTAATTTTGTGTCAGGATCTCAATAATTCCTAGCCTCACTTTAAACTTATGATTCCTGTGCCTCAGCCTTCTGAGTAGTTCCACGTGTTTTTTGTTTGTTTGTTTGTTTAAGTGAAATGAAAGTTGAAAAATAAACATGAAGACCGAGAGACAGAGAAACACACACACATACAAACATACACACACACACACACACACTCACACACAGAGAGAGAAAATCAGAAACCATGCCTATTTGAAGAGCATATCTTCTCAACTCTGAAAGACCACGGGAGCCAAGAAAAATTTAAAAAGAAAAACAAAGCAAGATGAGATGAAGCAAAATATTGATTCAAGAATAAATACTTTTTAAAAAGGAATAAATACTAATGCAATAGTTTTAAAGGAAATGGAAGAGTTGCATGTGCATATTCTGATTTTCAGGAGCCAAATCATTTTCACTATTACTAACCTAAACATTTCTTTACTATCAATTTAGCATAATGTCTTCCATAACTCACTTCAGTTTCTGTATTACTAAACATTCAAAAAGAGCTTTAAAAATAGAACTTTTTTCCTAATGGCCTTTCAGATTCGATACTGTTAGAAAAGACACAAAACTCAACAATTCCAACTTTTCCTCAAATCTCCATCCAGAGTCCATGCAGCATGCTTTAGCACATAAAAGTGAGATCTATGTAAAGCCAGGAGTTTGGCTCAGTGGCTTAAGTGCCTGCCAGATAGGTACAAGGTTGTGAGTTAGAGCCCCGGTACCACAAAAAAAAAAAAAAAAAGGAAAGAAAAAAGAAAAAGTGAGATACACAGGAAAGTAAAAGAAATTGTGTCTTCTTAACTTTCAAATTTAAACAAAGAATAAATTAATTTTTATTTCTCATACTTTTGCATAATTCTGATTTCTTGACAATCATAGAATTGTAGAAATCTGGAAACCTGCAAAATGCTCTAAATTTATGCATGTAAAAACTCAAACACTGAGAGCTAAAAAAGGCTTATTTAACGAAGGCCATAAATATAAATGAAGAAAACAGATCCTAAAATTTATGACATCCAGAAAGAAGAATAATGTACTGATTAAGAAAGCAGACTCAATTTGTACAAACTGTTTGGGCAAATAGTTCTGATTATCAACACTACTTGTTAGAAAACCATTTTCTTCATCTGAAAAGCAAGTTAATATTACTCTGTACATCATGAAATGTTGTGTGAATTGAGAGGTTTATAGAATCATTAGCTAAGTTAGTACTAACATAAATAAAAGTTAACTGCCACTAGTTTTTAACATTAACTTTCTAACTTGAAAGTTAATGTCCTAGCAAAGAAGCCATATACTCTTTTTCTAAGCTTAAATTTTCTAGACAATTTTATATTTAATGGGTGTCAAGAATGACTGAATCTTTCTTCCTGGCATTCATAATTGTAGTACTTAGTGAACTTCAGAAGTTACAAATGTCTTATTGCTGTAAGCCTTGGATGTCAGAGTGCATTTACCAAAAAAAGACAGTTAATTGCATTTGAGGTTATTGAGAAGTCAAATTTTGACTTGCCAAATCTGGAACACCTACCTCAAATTATATCCAAATATAATAATCATAGCATATCTTTCAAATTACTATTATTGCTATATAAGCATAAAGAATTTCAAATATTAATTAAAAACTGAATTGCATAATCACTTTCAAAATTATTCCAAAAATACTTTCTCAATATTTTAATCTTTGAGCAAGTTAGACAGACTAAATCTTTGCCACAAGGAATAGTTAAAAAATTAAAACCTAAGCTGGGCATGGTGGCCCACGCCTTTAATCCCAGCACTCAGGAGGCTGAGGTAGGCGGAGCATTGTGAGTTCGAGGCTGGCTTGGGCTACAACGCAAGTGCAAGGCTGGCCTGCGCTACACAGTGCGACCCTGCCTCAAAAAACCAGGGCTGGGAGTTTGGTTCAGTGGCTTAAGCGCCTGCCCTGGTAGGTGTGAGATTGTGAGTTCAATCCCCGGTGCTGCAAGAAAAAAAAAAAATTAAAACCTAGAAGTTTAATGTTTTCTGCTGTAAAAAGGGACTAGTCCTTTTTTTCCTTTTGATAGTCACTTAGCAAACACTGATGGTCTCCTCAATTACCTGCTGAATTTAGAGTAAATTATCTGCTATGGTGCAGTCAAGTATTGAGAATTGGTTGTTCTTTATCTTGAAAGTATGTTCATAATATAGTATATGCTTAGTTGCTTAGTCATATAAAAAGCATTCTTTCTGTTTTTGGAGTCTTTTAAAGATTGCCCACGATGTGTATGACACAGTGGTTGTAGTTGTTGATCGATTCTGTCAACTTGGGAAGTTTAAAATCTTAACTAAATCTGCTCAGCAACCATCTACCGGGTGTAGAGGACCCACCCTAGGGTTGCACATCACCTGGACAGTATGAAAAGGGAAATGAGGAAGAACAGACTGGCTTCTGTTCTTCGGAGGAGCTCCAGTCTTCACCTTCAGCTTGGATGTCTGTTGGCCTGCTCGGGGGGCCTAAGGGACATTTTCATGGGTAAGGTCCCAAAGTTAAAAAGCACACGTGTGCGGGGTATGAGCAAGGACAGCAGGCAGCATGGAGCAGAGCAGAGAGCCATCTGTGTCTTTATTGCATCATTCTCATATAGGTTGTTATCTCATATTTACATTCTTACAGAGTGCCGTAACCAGCACATGCGTGTTTACCTATGCTAAACCTTGTAACTGCATCCCACTGTGCACCTATGCTAGACAAGTGGAGTAATGTCCTTAAATATCCTTAGATGCCCCTGAGCTTTGAAGCAGTCTGAATGGTTCCTCACATCCCACCCCCTCAAAAGTCAGGGGTATATAAATGTAAAATTCTGTATGTAACAGGGCACAAGTACCTCTTGGTGTAGTAGTAAACAAATGAAAAACTATGTGGTTTTACAAAACCATTTGTTTCATTTGAACAATTTCATTCACAAGCGACATCATAGTCTGGCACAAAACACTGACAGCCTGTACCGTATGTTGAGTAAGGGCTTAAACTTGGAGGGCCAAGTTTGTGGTCCTTGTTCCATGTGAGACACTATTCCTAGCAACATTCCGTGCATAACAGTCAATATTTTTGCTCAGATGCTATTACTAGCAGTCAACCACTGTAGTGCCTGGCCAAGGCATCTGTTAAATGATTTCCCAGTGAGAGAGAAGGCTTATGTCCTACATGGTCACTTTTTTGGCCATGCTCCCATACATCTCACCATAGGTCAGCATTGTACAGTGGCTGGTGCCTTGTCTGTCACTCCTGAGCTGCTCAAGCTGACAACCAGAGCATCAGCCCCCTCAAGACGACCCACTTGTCCATATACACACATAAGATTTTCTTTTTACGTATCACAAGCAATCACACTGTTCCATAACTCTGCTTATTGTCTTGACCTGCCTGATCCATTTTCAAACCAGAGTACTTCTAGATTAGGCCGGACAGCAACTGCTGTCCATCACAGGGCTGTGCCACAGCCAGACCCATCAGTACATCCAGTGTCAGCCCGAGATCTCTCTCTCCCTTCTGCATAGGAACTAGGGGTCAAGTCCTGTAGTTCATCCTCCTGGACAGGTTCCTGGGCTGTGTAAATCATGAGTCCCAAAACCATTGCCAGGTCAACTGCCTCCAGGCTAGCTGAGAAGAGGCCCACTGTTGGAGGTATGTCCGCCCCCCAACACATGATAGTGGGGTCTATGTTGCTCCACTCCTGGGATAGGCTGTCCACACCTGTACCCAGTCTTCCATAGGGTATTTTGTCTGCACTTCTACTGTCTGTTGTCCTGTGACGCTTTCACAGACACACAGAGCAGGGTGCACTGCTGTCAGCTCTTTCTCACTCAATGAATAGCAGCCCTTGGTGCCCTTCTTCCACTGTGACAGAGCACAACAGGGTTCTTCCTCTTTCCCTGTTTTTTTCCATAGGCTCCAGTCAAATCCATTGCCATTTACACCGATGGTTAAGGTAAATGGCAGGTTGGGGTCAATGACTTGGAGGACTTGCTCCTATGCAGCAGCCCTCTTTGAGTCCTGTAAAGCAGTTCCACTCTGTCTATCCAGCAAGCAGTTTCCAATGCAGCCCCATACTGTGCACCCTTTGTGCCCCTTTGTGCAGCCCCATACTGTGTACCCTTTGGTTATCTGGTGTAAAGGGTACAGCAGTGTAGCTAGGTGCAGTGCATCCACCAAAACCTAAGAAGCCCACACGTGCCTGCAGTTGGCATACTGTCATGGGTCTGGTCTTACCTGATCATATAACACCCAAGAATTTGCCACACAAGCCAGTTTCCTGAAACTTGTCTTTGTTCATGACCCACCCCCATGTCAGCAAAGCTTCCTTCAGACTGTGTACAATGGCTTTCAAATCTACGAGACAATCAGGTTAACATAGTATCATCAAGACAGTGACACAGAGTATGGCTTGGCCCAGGTAGGTAGGTCCTAGACCATCAGGACAGGACACAAATTTGGGCTATGCAAAATAGCCTTGTGGCAACATCTGGAAGGCCCATTGCCTTCCATCCTGGGTAAAGGCAAATTGGTCTTGACTGCCAACATCAAGGTGAGACATTACAGTCATTTGTCACGATCTGTCTGGCTTCTGCATGTGCCCCACTGAAGGTTTTTGAGCAGGGAATATCACTCTGCTTTTTCCAATTACAAGACAGTTGCCTCATGGTCTCCAGCTGGGCAGTATTTCTTCAAGCATACAATCCACGTGGTCTCTGGGAGAGACAGTAGTGTGTGGCATACAGGGCCTTGGACTATCATTTTTACCACATGAATTCACAAATGGAATTCTCCCTGCATGGAGTTGAGCTGAGTCATGCACCAGTCAGTATGTCCACCTCCAGTGTGTGTTTGGCAATTGGGGAAATACAAACATCTTACAGGGGCGGGGCAAGCACTTGATAGCCAAAGTCACATGAGTCTTCAGGACCATGATGTGGTGACCTCCATATCCTTCTGGGCATGTAGTAGGTCCTATAAAACAGTCTGCGTTGCCATATATGAGCACTAACTCAGCTTTGGTATCCACCAATGCTAGTACATGCTGCACATTTTGGGGACTAGTAAATGGTCAATTCCACCTGAGGCCACCAGTCTCTTGGGACCCCCAAGACTGAGGTACCTTGGCTTGTCTCTTAATCTGGGTAAAAGGAGGCCAGTGTCCTTTCTTTCTGCTTTACGAGGGCTGCTTTAGCCTTCTGGCCCCAGCCCATCCACTGGTATTGCTGTTCAGGGTGTAACTGCCTTTACAGCCAGCAGCACATCCAAAGGCTGCCCATCTAACTTATCTGCTGCTAGGCCAGCAGCCAAAGGATTTGCCCATATCTGGCACCGACCAAACTTCAAGGGCCCACAGCCTGTTCTTGGGGGGATGGCTTGGCTTGACTGAGGTTCCCCCTTCTTTTTCTCCTTTGCCAGTAGTTTGTTTTGTTTTGTTTTGTTTTGCTTTTTCTTTTGGTACTGGGGATCAAACTCACAACCTCATGCCTGCCAGGCAGAGTTAAATCCCCTGCCCTATTTTTTTGAGACAGGGTTTCACTATGCAGTTCAGGTTGGCCCTGAACTCACTTTGTACCCAGACTGGTCTCGAACTCACAACAATCCTCCTGTCTCAGCCTCCCAAGCGTGGAATTAAAGGCATGCGCCACCACGCCCAGCTTGCCAGTATAGTTTTTACAGGTCTCGTCTTACCTTGGCATTTCACTTCCACATCTCCTAGTCTAGTTAAAGCATTGACAGCATCATGGATTGGTTGACCTATAAATGGGGCTAGAAGGGTTGTTACTGACCTGAATTTCCAGCTGGCCAGTTCACCAGGATCATGTTCTTCATATGTCCTGTCCACACTTCCTCACCTGGGCTATGGTACTTCAGTGTAAACATCATTTAACCCATGGTCATTTCGTATAGCACATTTATCAAGTCCAGGCAGTGTTATGCTCTGGCAGGTCACCTGGATACTCTCAGACTAGGCAAGATGCTCCCATCAACCAACTGGTCAGTTTGATTACCTGCTCCTGGGGCTGTCCACTGCACATCCTGCAGAACCCATCTCATAGTGGGAGTGCTGGCTATGTTGGGTATTTGGGACATTTCCGTGGGCTTAACTACATGCTATCAGCTCCATTGTCCCACAGCCATAGCAGCCACATGGGCACTGCTTCACCCATCTTCTGCTTTAATTGCCAGCTCCCACAGCTCCATGGCTGTAGAGGTCATGTGTGTTGTGTGCCAGGTAGAGGTGGGTTGCCCTCTTGGTCCTCCTCTCTGGGTCAGCAGTTCTTCTATCTCCACTTTTTGATCAATAGCTGGGGCTAGCATGCAAAACTGGAGTGTTTTCCCTGGGGTTTTCTCAGGCATGAGGACTCACACTTCTGGAGACATTTCTGGAAGAGGCAGTGCTTCCCATGCCTAGCGACATGAGCTCTGCAGCAGCCAGTCATTGCTCAAGGTCCCCTTCTATCTACTGCAACTGGTCTACTTGCCAGATAAAGCCATCTGCCTCTGCATTTATGCAGCAGAAGAGAGTGAAAAACAGCCAAGCCTTTCACTCACCATTTCACAGTGAGGGGAAGGAATTTGTCTGTCTATCATGTTCAAGGCTTTCAAAACAACTCTGGGCTCCAAACAGTTTCCCAGACCGATGGGGGCTTTCAAGTTTCCAAGAAGGTGGCTACAGGTAGCCACAGCAAGACAAAAGTTACTTATTAGTCATTTCTCAGTCTCTCTCTTGCCTTTGGGCACTGTTTCCACAGCTACCATGAGATGATTCACCTCAACATTTTGTCAACTACGCCAGTTATCAACCGTCTCAGGGGGCCAAAGGGAGACTTAAGTGAGTGAGCTCCCGTGGTTAAAGAATACACATGTGCAAGACATCAACAACAGCAGGCAACGTGGAGCAGAGAAGAGAGTCACCTGTGTCTTTACTGTATCATTCTTATATAGTTTGTCATTTCACATTTACATTTTTACAGAGCGCTATAACCAGCACATGCATGTTTACCTATGCTAAGTCATGGTTGCATACCTGTATCCCACTGTGCACCTGCACTAGACAAGTGGGATCATGTCCTTAGATGCCCCTAAACTTCAAAGCAGTCAGAATACTTCCCCACTACATTGTCTCCTGACTTCTAGAGCACTCTTTGGCTTCCACCTTAGATCCTTCAATATTCCAATGTAGACTCTTCACCCTTGCAGCATAGACTTCAGTTTTCTTGTGTAGATCTATCAGCTCTTAATATGAACTCGTACAGAACACTACAATGTGCTCCAGACCTTGGATTGAACTCTGCACACTTCCTCATCCAACTCTGTGACTGACCATTATAAGGCAATCTTGTAATTTCTTATATATTTGTATATCTTGTGTTATACCTGTTTCTCCAGTAAAACCCCCTGACTGATACAAAAATTGGTCCTGGGAGTGGGGTCATTGCTGTGATATTGCCTGGTCATGTGGTTTAAGAGCCCTCAGAATTAAAATTGGCAAGTTTTTGAGAAAATGGCTGAAGAGGAGGACCCTATATGCTATAACTATATAAGAGACTCTGGTCAGAGCCTGGAAAATCAGAGTATTGATGGAAATTGTGCCAGTTAAAATGAAGTTCAGGAGGCTTCTACTGAGAAGCACTACACTGACTGCTGGATCCCAGACGGTATATACTGTGCTTTGGCATTTTGCTTGTGGTAAAAGATATTGCCTGGGCAGCAGAAAAATTTCAATGCAGTCTACTCTTGGGATGGTGGCATGGTTACTGTTGAGAGCTTTTGGCTCGATCTATGACTGAAATTAAGAACAAAGACCCAGCAAGGTGATTTCAGTATTTGATTAGAAGGAAGGAGCCAGTGGAGCTATGGATTGTAAAGACAACACAGAGAAGGAGCAGAACAATGGAAAAAATGAACTGAAATCTTTCACTTGAAATGAACAGTGTATTTCAAATGCAGGAGATACTTATTTCTTAGTGTTGCAAACCTTGTTGCTAAAAGTTAATGAGAAGCAAGGATTGTGATTGTATTAGCTCCTTTAATATGATTTTAATGTAATTTTTAGAATGAATTTTGGTCACCCTTTGAATGTTTTGCTTTTGATGTGGAATAAGCCCAGTAGAAATTGCATATATGTAATTGTTATATTAATGTAATTCTCACTAGACCAAGAAATGTTCTATTCACAAATCTACCACTGGAGATTAAGGAAATGTGTCTGGTTACCAAGTTGAACAGAGTGAATTGTAGTAGATTAACTAATGATCAACCCAGCTGAACTGAATCAGTGTGGTGCTGAGTGTGGAAGGCCCACCTGAGGACTGTTGCCAACAGCATGGAAAGAGAACTGGAGGGGAAGCTGGTGTGCTGCTCTTTCTCCTGGAGAAGCTTGTCTCGCTGGTTTTCCTGTTATGAATTCATCTGCTCTCATCATCGGAGGATCTCAGGTCCTCGTTGTTGCTGAGGATGGCTGAATTTCTTTTCATAGAAGCTTGGCTCTTGCTTTGAGCATGGCTTCCTGGCTTCAATGTATATCCATCAGCCTGCTTTCACACATTCTTCATCCTGATGCAGACTTTCTAGCTTCCACCACTGACCTTTGGGCCTTCCCAACACAGATCCTTGAAACAGACTTGCATTAGACATTGCTGTAGGCTCTAGGCCTCCAGTTGGACTCAGAGAGGGCATTGCCATGGGCTCTAGGTCTTCAGCTGGACTCATGCAGGAGCACAAGAAATGTGGGATTCAAACTCTCAGATGGATTCTTTTGATCTCTAGTGTGTGGACAGATCTCCTACATTTGACTCTTTGGGTGACTTTTACATTTGGCTCTTTGGGTGACTATTACCAAATAATCCTATAAGTTACGTGTCCTGTATTATTGTTTCCCTTGAAACCCTGACTACAACAGTGGTTTAATGCTGACTCAATAAGATAGTTGTTTTCTTCATTTTCTGTCTTGTGGAGTGTTTTTATAAATTGGGAAATTTTGCTTAAAATTATTCCTCAACATCTTAATACCAGGTCATAAAAATATGGACACATTCCTTTGTTTTATTATAATTTTATTGGTATAAAAGTCAAAAGGACAGCATGCTTATTTAATTTGCAAAAGTGATTAAAAGAAAAAGATTTTCTTGCATATTATTGCTAATTTTCTGTATTTTCTGGTTCTCTTCCACAGCAGCAATCATCATCTGTTCCCCCATGTTCTATATCTGTTTTTAAAGGAAATTTCTCAACCATGGAGAAATTTCTGAAGATGTGACTATATTTTGCTTATCTATATTTTTTTAGGAAAGAGAAAGAAATACTATAAATGATTTTGAGATTCATATGTAAATATCTAGCAGAAACTATAATTAGATAGAAAATTTTCTGAACTAGTCATGACTTGGAGTAATTTTCTACACAGAAGAATACTAAAAAATGGAATATTCAAATTTGAGGATAATTTTCAAGATATTGTATTAGAGATAAAGATGTTATTAAAGAGTTTTCCATTTTAATTGCTTATTTTCTGTTCTATATCTACTGAAAAACAGTCACCACTTTTGTGAAAAAATCTGTAATAATAATTTTTAGTTGTAGTATAATACTTGTACATCTTTGTAAAGTACAGTATGATACAATTCAAAACATGTATATAATGTGTAATGATCAAAATAATCACTGGTGATACTGAGATATTTCAAAAATGTTATGTTTTATTTAGAAAATAAATACAAAAAATTTCAGCAAATTTCATCTAGAATCCTTCAGAAAAAACTAGTTATTTTTCCAATAACCTACTAATAGAAAACTACTAAGTGATATGGAATTATTGATATGGTTACAGGGATTGTAGTTTAAGACATCTCAATATGCTTGTGTGAATTTCTATTTTATATTTTCAATAACAAGAGAAATAATTTATATTTCATCACTTCTTCCACAGGGCCATTAAAGTTGATTCAGGAAACTTATCTTCATTAGCCTACATTGGAAGTGGTCTGCCATATAAAACAGTACACATCTAAATGAAAAAAAAAAAACATAGCAATAATTATAAATTGACTGGAGGCTGAATTAGAGCACAATTCATTCTCCATCATAGCAGTGCAGAGATTTTATGCATAAATGCTAATCTTTCTGCAGCAAGGGAAGCATATCAAATTTTGTAGATGTCTGTGTGTGTATTTCTTTTCCTAGTAATAAAAGCTGTGTGATTTTGTTCATTAATATTTCATTTTATAAAAGGATCAAATCAATAATCTACTTTTTAGTGGATGGGGAGGTAATTACAATTTTATGTGCAATTGAATTTTCATAGATTTTCTTTTCTTCCAAAATTTCTAACAAAAATAATATTATCTTCTCATATTCAAGACAAATATAAAATGTTGTATCTTGGCAGGTTTTCAAATACATGAAATAAAATCTCCTACTTGCAGAGGAATAATTATTTGACTAAAAATATGATTTTATTTTATTTAAGCCATGAAGCAGTTTTTAGGTCAGTAGATCATTGCCATGTCTAAAGCTGAAAATGTATGACTTCTAGTTGTAAGCAATTCTACTTCAGTTGACCCAAGAATTATGCACCTTTTCAGTCTCATTGAAAGCCTATTATTATTGACTACTAGCACATAAACAATAATAGTGCTTTGGACTTTGCCATAATATTACAGGCTGCTCCTAAGCACCAAAAGAGCTGAGCAAATGAAAGCTTCTAAGTATCTCCTGCCAATCACAGTCTTCCCCCAAAATAATTTCTGTAAAGAGCAAGTTTTTATGAATAGGCCAAATTTGTCTTTTAAAGTATATTTTGTGAGCATTTTTATAATAAAAATAACATTAAAATTGTGCTTGCTGATAATTTTCAGTTGGGAAATTCAAACTTTATTATTAAGATTGTACATAAGATGTTACTTTGACATAACTCTAAAGACAGTGTGTTAGTTAGCTTTCTGTCACTGTGAGAGAGTGCATGAGATATTCACCTTAAAAGGAAGAAAGTTCTATTTTGGCTCACAGGTTTGGAGATAAAAGCAGTCAATTGTCCTGTTGCTTTGGGGCCTGCGGCAAGGCAGTACTTCATGGTGGGAGTGTATGGGGAGGAAGATGCTAATCTCCCAGCAAATAGCAAGACAGGAAGTTAGCTGAGAAGAACTAGGTTTTGTAGACAAAGAAGGGCAGAGGAAAGAAGAAACAGAAAATACAAAGCAAATTGTGTTTCAAGGTAACTTTTTTTACACCCATCAAAACAGAGAAGTCTTCTTTTTCATGAAGCTAAAACTGGCATGTTTGAGGATTTGCTATCTCTCTACACACCCTCATCTTGATTTTCAAGAAATTTCAAATAACTTAGTTTCTCTGATGACATGAAATTTAGTATGAATAATCACTTCAGCTTTTTCTGTCAGAGCTTGGTAGATGAACACAATCCAAAACTCAGGTCTTATAATTTTTTTTAAACTGGGCATTGTGGCACATGCCTATAATCCCAGCACGTGGGAGGCTGAGACAGAAGCATCACCATGAGTTCAAAGCCAGCCTGAACTACATAGTAAGACCCTGTCTCAAAAAAAAAAAACCAAAATATAGATTTTATTTAACCATACATCAAATATTCTTTTAGTTTAAATAATCCTTTTTTAAAATTTTCAATCTTTAATACATTTTTAATTTGAGTTAATTTAGTATCTGCCTAGAGGTATTATATGGTTTTCATATTTAAACAGGAAAGAAACAGAAATTATTAGGTTTGGGATATAGCTTACTGGTAGAGCACTTGGTGTGTAAGCCCAAAGCACTGGTTTTAAACCCAGTACAATGTACCAAATACACACATATCCCCATGCGCACGAAAGAAAATCATTATATGCTCTTTGTTTGTATTTTCTTTGATGTGGTATATGTACCATTGTTTCTCTGACACCCTTTGTCTTTGAAAGGAGAAGCTAAAGGAAATTTCCAAGTATGCATGGAAGGGTCCTTGTGGACCAGGAATCTTAATTAAAGCACAGGAACAGGAGGCACCCTGGTAACTGTGTGCCTTGCTATAGATATTTACTCCGACGTATGAATAGTTACACTAGAGATTCCAAAGTAGGTTGTTTAAATTTCTTTTGTTTTTTAATTTTTTTGAGACAGGGTCTTGCAGGCTGACCTTGAAGTTACACTGTAGCCCAGGATGGCCTTGAACTCATGGCGATCCTTCTGCCTCACCCTCCCAAGTACTGGGATCACTGGTGTGTGGCTACATTTCTTTACACAGACATCTTCTGTTAAGGTTCTGATTTATGTGGCATTTTTGGTTTGTTTTATTTTGTTGATATTCTATCAGCCAAAACAAGTCAGGTGGCCACGACTAGTATCAGTAGGTAATGAAGTATAACTTACTTCCTAGATAATAGAAACAAATATTTGTGAATAATAGCATAGCATACTGCTCTGGATGCAATAAGATTATTTTACAGGTATATGCCAGCATCACTGTGTACCCTATTATTTTCCACATGGATCATGTATTTCATCTTTGCAACAGTTCTATATAATAAGCCCCTACTGTTATCTCTTTTTCACTGTAAGAAAGCTGAATGAAAAGAGAAAAGTGTATGAGTGCTTGTAATATTCATAGTTATCTGATGCCAGTTTGAGTTCATTAGGTCACATTCTGCTCCCTGTCACTAAAAATATTCAAGCAGAAACAGAACAACTCTTTGGGGGGCCTCAAAAAAGACAGGATCTGTGCATGTATTGAATAATTGTGCAAAAAACATTTAAAATTACTTTTTTATTCCTGAGAATCTGTGGTTTTCTGAGTTATCCAGTACCACAGGTCATAGAAGCTCTTTAAGGCAAAATACCACTTTCAAAGAAATGACCCCATTTGTTATATAAAAATGTAGTTCAAGACAATTTAATAATCTAATGTTCAGATGCAATTATTATACAATTTAGATGCAGAGAATTTTTATTACATGTCATTTTTTTAAAAGGATGCAGGAAGATTCTGTATATTTGGTGACTGAAATGCTGTGTTATAGCTGCTATTATGCCAAATTTTCCAAATACCCTAGAATTGCTATATTATTATGGTTATGAACAAATTATATGTAAGAGTATTTTTCCCACCCCCGAGAAATAAAACTTTTCTTGAATTATGAAAGTAAATAAATGATCTAGTAGTGAAGAATAAGTACATTCTACATCATCATTTAAAACAAGATTTTCTTTGAACCAAAGAAATATACCAACGTCTGGTATTCTAAGGATATCTTGAGGAATTTCATGAAAAGGCAATTCATTTGCTGATGCTTCCTTATCACATTGTGCTATGTGTTTTATAGCCTTAATATTCTCTGTTTCTAAAATGGGTATTTCACATAGTGAATTGAATTTGCATATTTTGAATATTTTAAATGAAATTTTGAAAATTAAATAAAAGTACATATTAAACTTAATTTTAAGACATTCTACTTTTAAAATTTTATAATTTTAATGATTTACAATTAAAACTAAGACTGCAAAAATGCAAAGAGAGACATGCTAATTTAATTTAAATTTATGTATTAGTTATTTATATTAAATAACTAATGCAGAATATAGGGCTAAATAAAATACCATTTCAATACATTTGGAAATTAGGTACAATAATATTCTCATCACCTGGTACAGAGACTTGGGAATTTAAGTATGATATACCTGACAACTAATTGATACTCACACAGGGAAGTTTATTCATGACACTGCAGATTGACAATTAGCCCTATAGTGTGATCAAATAAAATGATTTTCAAAATAGCTATTAGTGCATGTGAATAATTTTTTTAAAAATCTAGATGATTCCAAAACTTTCAAACATACTTGGAGAGAGAAGACATTCTGAAATGGAAATTATCAGAAACTATGACAAATCAAAGGCAATAAATGCTAGTAGAAAAGTCTGTCAACATGAAAATTAAGCACAAATCTAAATAACCAATGGGTTGCTGGGTGTGGTGGCGCCCATCTAAAATCCCACCATTTAGGAGGCTGAGTCAGAAGGATCACTGCATGTTCAAGGCCAATCTGGCCTCCATAGTGAGGTCAAGGTAAGCTTCAAACACATAGAGACCTTGTCTCAAAAAACATAAACAAAAAAATTGAAAATAAGTTATAAGGGCTATAAAAACATGTTAATACTTCTAATATTAAAACATGTTTTTATATGCTAAAATATAATAAAATACAATATGCCAAAACCTGTGGGACATAAGTACTAAGAGAAAATATCTCAAACATTTTAAACTTTTACTTTGTAAGACTGAAAATCATTTAGCTTAGTAAAACCAAAAGAATCATAGAGAAGAAAACAATGAATATAAAAGCAAAAATCAATAGAATAGCTGTTATTAAAATAATAAACATCAGTTAAAACAAAAATGGTTTCCTTAGTCCATTTTCTATTGCTAAACAGAGTAATACTGACTGGGTAATTTATACACAAAGTTTATTCAGATCATGCTTCTGAAATTAAGATCTGTAAAAGTTAACTGAACATTCATACTGTTGGTAATAGTCAGTGTCATTATTAAAATATTTCTTCTCTGGTTCTACAGGCTGAACCTGAGCATTTTTGAAAGTAACATGTTCATTGACTTGATATAGGAACAAAGATCAAACATTTTGGATCCAGAAAAGCTAGCCACATGTTTCAGATTTTCAACAATGAACCTGAACGTTCATGAGGAACACATTATTGCCTGACCTTATTTTCATGTTTTATAAAATAGCATAATATGAAATTAAGTATGAGGGATTCAGCTCCTCAAGGTATCTCTTGCTGTTATAACAGATAGACTTTACAGGATCAGCGATTTAACACAATAGCAATTTCTTTCTCACTTACTACAATCAAAATAATTGTCACTGAATGGTGGGCACATCTCTGCTATGTCCGTACTAAGGACTCAGCATCATTACATCTTATGATTTCATAATCCTCCATTCACATCTCAGAAAATGTTTTCAAGTTTGTCTTAACTCTAATAGGCATAAATGAGAGGTTTTCACAATATATATCACTCAGAAAAATGGCTACAGTTTAAATATAAGACTTTAGAAAACATAGTCTATCTTCATGCTTGGGAAGAAGAGGAACCAACCCTGATGATCAGCTAAGAGTCTTCCTGTAAATATGCATTTATATGTGTATATAGAGTACTTATAAAATTCCTGTTTTGGTGTCTGTGTTTGGTCTTAAACATTGCTGTCATGCCAGAGCTTTATTCCTTGTACTAGTCATTCATATAGTCATTCATATATATATGATAGAAGAAAAATAATCTTAGTTTTTTCTCCTTGTATAAAATGGAGGTGATCAATGTTGAACCAAATGTCTCAATATAGAAAATCAAAAGACCTCCCGGGTGAAGCATAACCTTCAAGAGACAGTTGCATGTACCCTTGCAGGAGTAAACAGTTTTATGTAGCTAAACTAGTTACTAGCAAGTCACTTTAATAAAGACAATGCCCAAGACGGGCCTGTGGCCCATGCCTGTAATCCAAGTACTCAGGGGACTGAGGCAGAAAGACAGCTGTGAGTTCCAGGCTAGCCTGAACTGCGTAGTGAAACCCAGTGTGAAAAAAGAGAGAGAGAGAGAGAGAGAGAGAGAAAGAGAGAGAGAGACAGAGACAGAGACAGAGACAGAGACAGAGAGAGAGAATATCTCCAGACAGAGAACATGTTATGTTAAAATATTTGCCATTTATTTTTGTTTTATAGAGTATCTTTTTTACATTTCAATTCATACAAAATGTTCTAATGAAAGTTTGGGGAAGGGAAGAGAGAAAGGAGGCAATTTTATTCAGCACGTAGTTTGCTTGAGCTGAAACAAACCATGCCTCCATAATTTGCATATACTTTTTCCCTCTCAATGGATTCTTTCACTTTTTTAAATTACCCTATTTCACTTCTTAGTCATTTACATTTTTATTTTCACTGACTATTGCTGATATACAGGAAGTAATAAACCTTTCCCAGAAGTCAGTGCTGATGAGATTAGTTATCTTGCTTAGTCTAAGGATACTTTTGCAAAATGTTATTATTCTGTACTATACCATGAGTTTTCTCTTATTCTACCATCTTTAGATACAAAAATTTCCTTTATTATTGAGACAATAGCAGTAACAATGCATAATCATTGAAAGCACAGACTTCAGTCTGCCTTCCTGGGTTTAAATAAATGATCTTATGGAAGTTAATTCACCTCTCTATACTTTGGCTTCCTCTTAGAAGAAAATAATATACATTAAATCATATATGATTTATGGTCTAAACTAAATTATGTCAATTCTAGAAAACAGTTACAAAGAATTAGATCGAAGGTAGATCAAACTAACATTAACGTCTGCTTGTGATTTATTTCCCCATTTGGACCAGTCCATGCTTGTTAAAACTTGCATATGAATTTTGAACTTGGCCTGGTGATGCACTCTTGTAACTCCAGCATTTGGGAGGTTGAGGCAGGAGGATTGCCACTAGTTCCAGGCCAGCGTAGGCTACCAAGTGAGTTCAAGGTCAGCTTGAACTGCATAGTGAGACCCTGTCTCAAAAAAACAAACAAACAAACAAAAAAGAAAGAGTTCGAGTTCAAGGCCAACCCTGAACTCCATAGTGAGAACCTGTCTCAAACACACACACACACACACACACACACACACACACCAAAATACTTGCATATGAATTTTAATATTCTACAAAAAATGGAGAGAATTGTTTGAAATGAATTAAATCAACCATTTATGTTGTTTGCTGCTTCTTACTCTATGTACTTTCAGTTATCTATTGTTTTACCTACATACATACATAGCCTTCTGGGTTTTCCTTACCAAATAATGGGAATCTACAAAGTTGACCCATAATCTCATTCATCAGCATTTTTATGATAATGTCAGCATATACTGAGATATACTGCTTTGTTTCCTTCAGAATTTGCTTTGCCATATTAAATTAGATGTAAAATTAATTTTTGAAAGAGCTAAATCTGAGCTATGCTTCAATTATCTGGTAAAATTACTGAAATTTTAATCATGCCATCAAGGAAGAATTTTCAAGTGAACATTCATGCTTCTCAAGTCTTATGCCATCTGTTCATCTGACATGAAAAATGTAGCTACTGTGTTAGCAAAATTTTGGTTGCTATTCACTTACATTCTTAGCAACTTGAGAATATGTAGCATTCTGTCAATTGTTATTATCATGATTAATGGTCAAGGAATGGTGATACAATGTGACGTTGTGTTGAATAGTTAAGACATGCCAAATTTTTTACAATCCACTTACAGTGATAGTCATAATACTTCAATCCCTTCAGGTATATTGATTTTACTTCTATTGTTCGAATTTGTTCAATTTATTCCTGCTCTAGGCAGTATCCTTTAATATTTTCCCTGTCTACAAACATGTATCTGAAATTTTCTATAATTTTTATATTATTCAAGATCTAGTTCATTTTTAAATAAAATGTTTTTAAAGTATTCAGAATAGTTTGAGTTTTCAAAATAGTGCAAACAATTCTTATGTACCCAATTCTGTTTTAGTATATATTAATATCTATTATTATGGTACACTTGTCCTAATTAATGAGCCAACATTGGCGCAGCATCACTAAAGTCTATATTAATTTTAGATTTTCTTTATTTTTATCCAATGTCATTTTTGTTCCAGCATCCATACAGGATATCACATTACGTTTAATCACCATATGTCCTTTCTTTTCTAGGTTCTGAAATTTTCTAGAGAATTTTCTTGTTTTTCATGATCTTGACAATGATAATGAATGATCCTTACTGGAGATTTGTCTGTTGATTTCCTCATGATTACTCTATGATTATGGTTTCTTGAGAGGAAAACCACCACGAAGATGAAATATCAATTTCGCAATATAACATAAATGGTACACATTAGCAACATGACTTCACTGTTGATGTTGGCCTTGCTTATCTAATGGAGATGACTTGTCAGAATTCTCTACAGAGTTTTCTTTCATAATTTTGGCTTGCTGTACTCTTTGGAAGAAAGTCACTATATGTGGTCCACATTTAATATTAATGCAGTGCAGTATCTTCCTAAGTTATCTGGAGTTCTTCAGCTTAGAGTTGTCTAGTTTCTTCCATTTTTTATGCAATTATTGATACTGGTATTGGCTCATAGATACTGACTTTTATACTCTGTTTTATTATCTAACAGTGCTATTTTGTACTTTGCTGTTCAGATTGTTCCATATTTGGCAACTGTTTCAGTTGAGAACTGAACTGAGAACTGTCTCAGTTGGCTCGTGTATCTCTCTGCTATGTTCTCATTATTGTGGACTTGTTTTTCATTTACACAGTTCCTAACTATTCCATTATCTTGAATGTTTCATATTCAAGTTCTAAAATCAACCATTCAATCATTTTTCACAGGATTCCCTTCTTCCTTTTATTTAAGAATGATTTTAGAAAATTAGGAGTTTGCTCAATGATTGTGAGCTTGCCTATTATATACAAGGTACTAATTGACCCTCTACTGCAAAAAAAGTAAAATAAAGAGAGATTAGACAACAAAATTTGGACATTGAGAATGCTAATTCCTATTTAAGAGTCATTGCTTCTCTGGTTCTTAGGTGACAAGAATATAAGGAAATATATGTGTACATGAGCTATGTGTGTGAATAAGTAAGCCAATGTAAAAGTAAATGCATTAATAGGATATTAAACATATGAATTTCCACCTGTTAGCAAGTATCACATGGATCATTTTAGCTTTTTTCCCTTGTTTAACTACAACTAATATTTCAACAATAAAAAAGAAATCCTATCAGGTAGTTACTAATTTAATTGTTCAATTAAGACACATATATATGGATAATGATATCAAAAGAGTACATCTATACCCAATGAAGCACATTTATTAACAAAACTAGAAAGTTTATGTAGTTTTTGTTGTTTTTATTCTTACAGGTTATGCACATTGCTAAAGGACCATACTTACTGAATTCTCATCAGAGAGATTATTTCATTGATTTTAAGAATGTTAAATTGTTTTTGTGATTTCTGCATTCTATCATAAGCCCGGACCTTTGAAGTTTTAAAAAATTTCTGCCTATTAGTGTTTATATATTATATTGTAAAGTTTCATTAGTTTTGAAAATGTGTGGAATTCTTAGTACACATAACAGTACCCGACAGAGAAGTTTTAACATCTTAAAATATTTGAACACAACTCTGTGTTTTGTCTATTCTGTTTTCTTTTCCTGCCTTGGAGCTCCTGGAAAATACTAACCTTTTTTATCATCTGTATAGCTTTGCCATTTCCAGAGTGTCAGAAATGTTTAATCATAAAGTATCTAGCCTCCTCAAATTGTCTTCAATATGTACCATTTACTTCTTTTTTATTATTGAATTTTATATTTCTTTGTATGAATTCCCTACATCTTTTTTATAAATTCTCTTACTGAAGTACATATTGATTGCTTCCAGTTTTTAATAATTATGAAATAATCTGCTGTAAATATTGATATACATGTTTTAATGTGGGCACATATTTTCAAAACAATTGTGTAAGTATGTAGAATCAAAACTCATATGGTAGTACCATGTTTAGCATCATAAAAAATTGGGAAACTATCTTGCAAAGTCGTAGTACTACTTTGGATACCAACCAGAAAGGAAATTTACATATAAGTAATTGATATGGCGAAAACCGGATCTAAGTCATCTGATAAAGTATAGTGGTATATTCTCAAGAGTTTTAATTTGTGGTTGTCTAAGAACAAGTGATGTTGAACAAATTTTATATGCTTATTTGTCACCTTTGTACCTTCTTTAGAAAATTATCTATGCAGATCTTTGATTTATTTATTAATTGTATATTCAAAGTTGAGATTTAAATGTTCTTTGTGCTTTATAAAAACAAGTCCTTAGTCAGGTGTGTTCTGCAAATATATGCTCCTACTCTGTCACTTGTGTTGTGATTCTCCTTGCAAAGCAGTTTTTAATTTTAGACCAACATAAATACATTTTTATTTCAATGATATTTTTAGTATTGTGTCTGCTCCGTATACCCTATGGAAGAACGTGTTCACAGCACTTTTTTTACAGGTTTTCATTGTGTCTTTATTAACATATATTCATAACTCCTGCACTAATACTGAAACAGATTTGCTGTATATGACTATTACACATGTATAATTATAGAAGATTTTTTAAGCTGCCATGATTTGATTATTTTGTCTTCTCATAGTCAAATGTTTTTATTAATACTCTAATTCCATACTTAAGGAATTTAGATGCTTTCATTTCCTAAGACTTAGGGCCTGATCTAGACCACAGTGAAACTAAGATGAATGTATTAAGAGATACTTTCTTGATGACTGCATTATTTTCCAAGAAATATGGACCACCCGAACATGTGGAATATTCAAAGATATAATTAGCCCATTAACACTAGAAGATGTTATGAGGTTTTATATCAGTTCTTAAAATGAAATGAAATGATGATTCATTATTGCTGAAGTGTACTATTAAGAAGAAAAGGGAAGTGAAACAAAATAGTCACAAACCTCTGGATTAATAGTGATTATTAAAGTACTACGAAGTAAAACAAGGACTAGAGACTATTGTAATATATGCACTTTGCAATTGCTGGGAAGGCAATTATAGAACCCAAAACTGGTTTTACAGAAATTTTTCAGTCAATAATAATTAAGATATGCTTTAAGCACTGTGTGATAGTTTTTAAATTATTTGACACTGTAAATTTTAAAGAATGGCTTTTGTCGAATTCAAAGAACAAACTATTTTATCTGATATTTTGGAGTGACCTAATTTACACTGTGACACCTCACTAACATGATATCAGGTCACACCTGCCTCAGAACTCTACCAACCACCGGCAGCTGTGCTTTCATTGACCAGTGAGTTAACAAGTCATAACCACAGAATTAATCTTATTCTGGGAAGATAGAAGAGCAGGTAGTGAAAGCAAATCAACCTCTCTGAGATTCAAATTCCAGACTCTGAACATAACAACCTGTAGAAGAGAAAAGAAAGACAGGGGTGGATCCCTGGATCCAGAAAGAATCTAAAGGGGTAATTGAATCCCACAGGTATAGGGGCAGAATAGAAGGATATACACAAAAAACCTAGGGTGAAACATGATGACCAACATTGTAAAATCATTATGTGCTTATCTGTGGCTGACAATTGTAAGATTATCACATCCTTATTGTGTGCCATGCGTTTAAAAAACATGTACCCTACTGTATTATGAAGTTATTACTCACATTTCCTACATGCTAATCTTGTCCTCTTCCCAGGAAAGCTTAACCCACACCAGTCAACGAAACAGTTTGGTTCTGTAAGTATAGACACATCACATACTCACCCAGCACCCTGAGCAGAATGCTCCCTATTTTACACCATCACTCTACTGCTAAGATAGTTTCTCTTCAGTTTTCTCTATACTTGCCACACTCTCAATAACCTTTGGCTTTGCACTATATTTTTCTGGACTCCTCCATTTACTGCTAAGAGCCCCACTTTTTTATTCTTCACTAGAGTGAGGGGAAGGACACAAAGAGAGGTGGGGGTCACACAGAGAAAATGAAGATATAGACCCAATGCAGAAAAAGGAGGGGGCAAGCTTCACTTTCTCCCTGACTCCTGACTCACAGAGTGAGAGTGAAGCCTTAAGTCTACAGAGACACAATGAAGGTGGGTGATGTCAGAGGCCTCCATGGAGAAATGCACCAGTAGAACAGAGCAGTAGATGCAATGAAGTACAACAGCTAGTGAATGACTCTAGTTCAAGTGTGCCCTGGTGATGGATCTTCATCATTTTAGGGAAGGGCCACCTAAACTCAGGACTCAGCACAGAAATAGAATGGCTTCTTCTCAGAGCTCCCAGGGACAGGGTGAAGCAAAACCACAGGAGACATCCAGGATCAGAAGCCAAGATCAGAGTGGCAAGACAC
>RJWM01031472.1:0-22387 GCA_004363535.1 Dasyprocta punctata | reverse complement strand
ATGTGGTATTTTTATACAATGGAGTACTACTCAGCTATTAAGAAAGATTGTATTGAGACTTTTATAAGTAAATGGTCACGACTTGAGACCATACTCATAAGCGAGATAAATCAAACCCACATGTGTAAATACCGTATTGTCTCCCTAGTGTAAGAAATGGAAAAGTATATGTGATTCAGAGTCTACAGTGGATACTGTGAAAGGGTAGAGAACAGCTCAAAGAGCAAAGACAATTGGGAGGGGAATGGGCGGAAAGGGAAAAGGGTAGAGGAGGGGATATAAACCTGTATATGTGTATATGTAAGATAACTAAAAAGAACACTGCTCAATGTATTCGTTATTGAGAGGGAACAATTAATACTCATATGATTGGATCAATCTTGCATGTCTATATCTGTTAGTGTAAGAAACCATTTTAAAGATAATGATGCGCAAATTGCAACCATTGTCAAGCTTCTATCTTCCGGTTTTGTAAACCTGCAATGTTGTTTATTTACTCTAGTTGTTTGCTTGTCTCTTTTGCTTGTTGTTTTTACTATATATGTCGTTTTTGTTATTGTTGTTGCTGTAGTTTTTGTTTGTTTTGTTTTTCTTCGCTTAAATAAAATTTAAAAAAAAAGTAATGGTAGTCATAGTGGTAAAAGCAATAAACAAAGCAGATTCAAGCAGTCTTTGAGCTGTTTGTGTGTCTGTTCTCCACGTGCCGACGCTCAGCCCACCTTCAGGGACTCTGTGGACCTAGCCTGGCTGGACCGCAGCAATTGCTACCTGGAGTTCTATACACATCATTTATTTGTATATCAACTTCTTTAACTCCACCAGGAAATTTTTCTGTCATGATGTCTGTGAGGATGTTTTTAATGCCATTTGTGGTATCTCCTGCTTGTTCATTAACTCCAATTAATCTTGAGTTATTCTTCTTTGTCTCATCAAGCAGCTGCTGGAATGGTTTCTCATGTTCCCTTGCTAGTTTTGAGAAATCTTTCTTTTCCTGGTCACTAACTGCAAGCCTGGCTTCAATATCTGAGAAACTGTCCTTGTATTGGCCTAAACTGCTTCAAATACTTTCAGTGGATTTTTTATTCTCCTGAACATCTCCTTGAAACTGCTTTATGAAATCCATTTGTTTCCTATGTTGTACTTCCATAATTTGCTTAAGCTTGTTTTATTTGTTTTGTTTTTTCTGTGTCTGCTCTAACATCACTAAGCATAGTGTGTATTTTGGTAATCTCTGTAGTTATTCAAGAGATTATTTCTGATTTCATTTTTTCCAGAGCCTCATTCAGTTGCTTTGTTACCACTCTGCAGAGACCTGGTAGGGAGCTTTTGGATTTTCTAGCCTCATTGCCTGCTGTGTTTTCCTTTGGTGAACTGGGTGTCTGAGGTTGTGTCCTATTTATGTATCTTCTCATTTCTGTTTTAGTTTAATTCCTAGAGTCATACTTGTTAGTTGTCTATGGTGGGTTGCTTTATTGATGGTATTAAGGACATCCAGGTGATGATCACTTCTCTGAGATATCTTCCATGTGTAGCTCTTTCCTGGGCTCTGAGTCTGTTGCAAGATTCCTCCTCCTCAGTTAGTTAGACATGAGAAGCTATTGCTTGCCTAGCCCAGTTCCTGGTTCTTTGGCACTATGTCTCAATACTCTCCATAACCCCCAGTCAATCTCAATCCTGGACCATTCGGGCCAACAGCTAACCAGAATAATCATGTGAATTTTGGCTACAGGGGCACCCACAGCACCAAACACAGCCAACAAAACAATAAACTGAGCCCCCTGGTTTGCAACCCTCAATCATATAAACTGGATATGTAACCATACCAAAGAATGCAAAGTAATCATATATATTATATAAGTCCACAATATGTCACTTCTGTCCTCAAGTGTCAGGACCCAAAATGGATTAAGAAGGAGACAGAGAAGTGGGAAAACAGAAAGAGATTACAAGTAGGTTGGAGGACAAAGATAGGTTCCACCAACTTGGGGAAACTGATGTAGAAGACTGAAGGAAAAGAGGGCTAAAAGAGACAAAAGGTAGAATAGAACAAAACCACACTCAGAAGGAGGGCAGAAACCACACTCTTACTCAAAAAAGAAAAAGAAAAAGAATAATAAAATGAAAGAAAGAAAAATAACAAACTAAATACAACAAACAAACAAAAAAAGAAGAAGAAAAAAGTACACTTCTAGGATTCTCTCTGGATTCACTAATAGCCTGTGGAGACAGTGACCCAAATAGTGGCACTGTATCCCTGCAAGCCAGCACTTGCTTAATGACAAAATAGTTGACAACCTTAGCAGGTCTGCCCCAAGAACAATCTCACTGGGTTGCCACAATCCAAGCAATTTCCATGGGTCTGTGCCCAGTTAGGAGCTGCTAGAGGAAGCTGGCAGCAGTTCTGGCTCCAGGCTTATCTGGTCCAACTGCAAAATTGTTCCGGTCAATTGCTCTCTCCTGCAGGAAGACTGAGTCCTCTGCAGTCACCCCCAGTCAGCACAGTCCTCCTTGTCTGCTACTCCCCTCCACTGTCAAATCACTCCACAGAGGCCCCTGAGGTCACCAGCCATCACTAATACTGTGACCATGTGTCCCCAGGTTCCAACAGCTCCCCTCAGGCAGTGAGTCTGACTCTGGGCAAAGGCACTGCCAACTACCACCTTCTTCTTCATTGAAGTTTTTTTTCTTTTCACTCTCTCTGTGGGCTTTGATTCAGACTTCAGACTCTTCCTTAGTCCAAGAGAACCACTTCCCTCCTTTTTATCTTCCTCAAGATGGTATATTCCCACATCTAGATGGTGTCTGTCAGAGAGGCTATTTTCTCTGTTGCTTACTGCTCCACCGTCTTCCCAGAAGTCCAGCAGGGCATGGCCATTCATACATATTCTAAGCCACTTGAAATTGTTCCACAGTTTACTGTTAGTCTGTTGGTATTACATATTTTATCCTTATGATTTTCTGTGGCCCATTTTATACAATTGCTATGACCACATATTCAAGTTTACCAATTTTATTTCCCTGCAATTAATCTGCTATCTATTCTATCCAGAATAATGTTCACCTCAGACATGGCATTTTTCATATTGAGACATTCATTTTGCTTCAGTTTTACACCTATTTGTCTCTTACTTAATCTTTTGTACATGTCCTTATGTAAAATATATGTCTAATAGTTGTTTCTATCATTTTTTCATTTGCATGTCTATTTCTACTGTTAAATGTTCCTCTCATTATGGATTGAGTTATCTGATTCATTGCATCTTGATAACTCTTTATTAGAAGGCAAGTATTGTGAATTTTTACTGTTGTACACTGAAGTTTTTGTAGCCTTTTTTTAAATGTAATATAAGTAGGTATTAATAAAGAAAATATAAAAACGCTCTCATGTCTATGAAAAATAAAACAAAATTTCATAACAAAATAATTAGAGAATAATGGTAGTTCATATACTGCGTATCTAATGAATACTCCTGAACTTTCTTCTACTCCTCATGTTCCCTTTTACCAAACTTCTTAAAGTTTTGAGACCAGTTGTTTAGCTTTGCAAGGTGGTATCAAAATAGATTTTATCTCACTATTGAGTCAGTACTGTTCAGGGTTCTTTTTGCACTGTTTCATGAACTGTAAGGCATTTCAGTCTCTTGGTGGTAACATAGATGTCTCCTGATTATGTGTGATCTCTGGTTTTTTTTCTTTTCTCCTCTGCTATTTTTCCTTTAGTTTTTTTTTATAGGTCAAGTCCTTTCTTCACACAATGTTTCCCTCAGGATTTAAATGTAAATGAAAGATCTGCTGTAGATTTCTGGAGTTGCTTTCTTTGTGTGGTCTTTCCATTATAGCAGTCTGTACTATAGCCTCCTTGTCCTCCCTGAACTCGTATATTATTCTGTCAGTCTAATGGAGATGACTAGGCTTTGCCTGTGTTCCTCTTTTTTGACTGATGGTATCAATGTATGTTTTTGCTGTCTCCATCAACAAATCAGTTGACTTCAGATGTGGGAATTTATTTCTGAGAACTTTCCCCTGTTCCACTAGTCTTTGTGTGTGCTTTGTGCTAGTACCATGCACCTTTTCATTACTATGGCTCTGTAGTATGTTTTGAGTTAGGTAATGCAGTGTGTCCCACTACACTTATTTTTTATTAAATTTCTTTTTTGCCTTCTGGGCTGGTATTTCAGGTCAATGCAGGAGGGAACTAAGTCATTCCTAGATCTCAGTGTGTGTTTCTGCCTCGTTAAAGTTTTCAGCTTTATAATCTTTTTTTATTCTTAGTTAATGCAAGTTCATTTTCCAACAATGATTATTAACTACTATCAAAAAGTTTCTGTATCTAAGAAAATACTCATATATAATGAGTTATATTAAACGGTTGCCAAATCATTTAAATTTTTCATTTTCAGATAACCTTAACTATACAATGATGATTTATCATTCTGTTCCTAGATTCACATTGCTTTTTTTGTTATTTTTTATACTTCTTTTTGAGTGAGTTACCTATAATTTTCCCTTCTTAATGAAATGCCCAAATCTTGCAATTGAGTTTATTCTGGCTAATTGAGTGGAGAATTATTCTCCAGAAATGGGAAGAAATGTGTCTATTTTGAATGGCACTCCTGCACTGAAACTCACACTGTTTCTTTTCTGGCTTTAACCATTTACTTATGGGGGCCCTACTTTTTGAAATTCATGATGTACACCTTATGTAAAAATTTAATTTTGAGTTACAGAATTGAAAAATAAATTACTCAAGAGCAACTTCTAGATATAGATTATAATGTCATGAATATGGGTATATTTTGATAAATGTACCAAATTGCTTTCTCAAAATTGTTTGGCATTTTTAATTGATTAAAGCTTTCATGTTTCCAAATTTTCAGTCTTTTTAGTATTATCCTCTTCTTTTATTCCTTAATAAATGAGTTAAATAATAATACTTTTCACTCATGTGAAACAAACACTATTGGTCTCCACCAAAGTATTCAGATAGATATTTCCAGGTCAATATGATAGAGTCTACCAACCTTGCACATGTTAATCTAGTAATCAAAGCTCTTAATCTTAAAGTAGATTTACCAAAACTTCTCGTTAATAATGTGACTTCTGTTCCAGTCATTATGCTAAGACTATTTGACTTTTTTATTTTATTTTTCACTGTAATAGGAAAAAATTTCTTCTTTTTGTTTCTTGAAAACATTAACCAGATGAGGTTTTTTTGTTCAGGTCTGTGATTTGAAACTTAAACTGAGGTAATCCATTCAGTTAATGTTAGTCTGTAACTTTCTGACAGTTGGCCAACTAAATTTCCTCTCCTAGCCATACGGTTCTGTAGCCATCATGTGTAGTATTAGGCTCTTTTCTGACACTACTTCTGTGATTCCTTCAAATACAGTTATTTCCATGAGTTCAGAGATATTCTTTAATCTCCCTTATGTGTGAGAAGTATCTAACACAAATGAAGTACAAACATTATTGAAATTCATTGAGTTTCTCCGAAGTGAAAACAAAAACCAACATCACCACATTGATATTACTAATTCAACAGTGTGTTTATGTCACTTATATTCTTTACTTGGTTTTATTACATGTTCATGAATTTTTTATGGCTATGCAGAATGGTTTGAAACCTATTATGAAACAGAGCATTATGATTTTTACCTCTATATTCAGTACTTTGCATTACTCATTATACTGATAATCATACAGTCCAGTTTTTTGTTGTTGTTGTTGTTGTTGTTACCAGGGTTCAAACTCACCACCTCGTGCTTGCCAGGCAGGTACTTATGCTGCTGAGCTAAATCCCCAGCCCCACAACCCACTTTTAATCAACCTTAGTTTATTGAACACCCAACAAAGTAATTTCATAACTAAATGTAAAATTAAAATTATATTCTCAGTGTGCAATGACTTACATAAACCAAAACTTAGAAATAGACAATCTAATTTTCCACCAGATCCCCATTTCATAATTCTAGATACCTAATTTGTAACAAACTAAAATAAAATTATCTAAAAATCAGTATTTTGTGTATTATAACCTTCTTACTATTCTTGCTGCATGTACTTGCCAAGTGTTGTAACACATAGAACATTTGACTTAAGGACTTACAATGTCTTCTACATAATAAAGAGAAAACACAATCATATCCTGAGTTAACAAATTACAAGTAAAATTAAATGCTAACACAGAGTAAACATCTCCTGGCTTGCTTTGAGTGTGCAGGGGTGACAGTGACAGGTTCTTTGACTGATGAACCAAATCAATCATGTACTCACATTCCTTCTCTTGCTCCTTCCACTATTTGGTGGAATGTTCCCAAGTTTCAAATTAAGTTGGAGATGAGGGGAACCATGCAATATATCTTCCAATTAGTGATTATGTTTTAACAATCCAATATTCTTCAGTCATTTTCAACTGGAAGTAGTTTTACTATCAATGACATGGAGTTTGTACCCAAGTCTCTATTCCAAGAGACTGAAAAAGTAGTTCTGTAATTCTAACTCTAGACTTGGTTGCATTCATTGGTTAGAATTACAGAATTACTCTTTTTTATTTTAAAGATAATAAAATCCAACAAAACAAAACATAATAAAGCCAATCATAACAAAGCAGTGACAGTGGTACAGTACTTCAAAGCAGGATAATAGGAAATCAACAATGGCTACCACAGTATATCTTGTTATCTTCACAATAGTTGTCCATTCCATCAAACATAGTAAAATCAAACAAAATAAGACAGAATAAAACCAATTAAAACAGAACTTTGAATAAAGCAAAACCGTCAGAGCAAAACAAAACAGTGAGAAGAATACTGGATTTCAAAAACAAGACAGAAGGAAATCTCCCATATTTGCAATATTGCATACTGTTATTCTCCAAATAGATGCTGAGACCACCAGTCCCAGGCCTGTAAAATCAATCAAACAATACAAGCATTCAGTTGCCTTTGTACATCAGTTGCTATCAACTCGGTCTGTTCTCTGTACCAGCTGGCTGCTTACCAGGTGTTGGGGGAGGCACCTTCTTGATTCTCAGCCCACACACTGGTCAGCTCACAGGAGAATTGATTTGGCGTCTCTCTTCCTGGGCCCCACATGATTTGGGCAGCTTAGCAGAAAGGTGAGTTGGTTTTCTCTTGATTTTTATCTGCTCCTCCCAGATCCAGCATGGCTTCTGCTGATTTACGTGGGGGTCAATCTGGCTTCTCAAAACAGAGTGGTCCAACTTGTTCTTATAATTGATATTTAATGCATATAAAATCTTGCATAAATTATAATAAAGGACAAGTCTCATAAATTTTAATACCTTACTGACAAACATGTATTTTATTCTATGTATATATAGGAATTAAATTATTAATAAATATTAATATAAGCCATAACTGAAAAAGATAGAGGAGCATTTTTTAATCTTTATATGGCCTGTTATTGAAGTCAATCCAATAAAAATGTTAACTTCTCTATGCTATACAAACGAAGTCAGATGTGTTTGCTAGTCCTCTTTAATATAGAATTGACTTTAAAATGCAAGAAGGTGTATTGACAACACTGTCAGTATATAAGGGAAAATAACTTGGAAACTTTAACATATGTAGTTACATATATGTAATTTTTTTTTTGAGATGGTGCCGATCTTGAATTCACTATGTAGCCGAGGCTGGCCTTGAACTCAGAGCATATCTCTTCTGTCAGGCACACACATTCTGGGATTATAGGCATTCACCATCCCACCTGGTCAAATTTTTAATATATGTAGTTGTAATATATTTAGTCTTCTTCTTAGGGCAGATGAGGTGATTAATAGAAAATAGGAATAAGTATCATAAAGTGATCGTGCATTGTATTTACCAAATTTTAGAATATCACATTTAATCCCTGTGATAGTGAAAGCCTAATTGTTATAAAACATAATAATAAGCATATGAATTGATTACAAAGACCAACAAGTAGAAATTTACTTCCTTATAGCTATCAAGAAAACCTGCTTTGAATCAACTGTATCTTTCTTGTTTGACTTGAAAGCTTTTAATTGAAGGTCAGCAAATGAATTCTACATTGCACATTTGATTTATCTCCAGCTTGGATATCTGTGATTGGTTTCTAAATTAAGTGACCAAGAAAAGATTATCCCTAGGATATTCTTATGTTCTGGGCAGGACACTGTTTAACTCTGTATTTGAAATTGAAGTGGACTTCATAATGAAACATCAAAGAATGTACTCATCTCTTTCACAATGATTTACATTTACCCTCATGTAATATTCTGCCTCCCTCCATCCCTCTGTTCCTCTGTTCTCTAATGCAATCATGCCTGTACACATTAGCTCACATGTGCAGTGACTGAAGGGATCCCACCAGAAGGAATATAAGTCTGGCAGCAGGTTTGATAAAAATAACATTGTGTTGTTGCAAATCCTTTACTTCTTTCTTTTCATGGTGACTCTTGTGAGAATGGGTTTCTAGCTCCATACAACAAATATTCTAGCCACAAAAATCCATTTTTTTAGTTGTTGCTGCTCGGTATTTGACCAGATAACAGAATCAGAAAGAAAATTTAGTTGGGCCCAGGTGGGTGCACAGCTCAGATATACACATAGCTTGCTTTGGAATATCGGGCAAAGATGTATCATTAGAGTAGTGGAAAGATTTAAGAGGTCCACAGAGAAAAGGAGGTGACAAAAATATATAAGCATTGAGATATAGGGTAATTGCTCAGGAAAATTTATGAACCTCATAGAGGAGCCAGGCTTTTCTGAGTTCCAGACTGACAGGCTATAACTTCCTTACTGACATCTCTTTAATGTTGCACAGACTTTTTAATTCTTTTGTTTTTAATGTCTTCTTCTCTTGATCAGCCCAGTTAATCGCATTTCTGTTGATCTGGATATTTCAGCCAGAAACTTTATTCCTTCCATTTCATCCTTCCCCTAACGCACCAGCCAGTGTCACCCTGTAGAGTCCACCCACCTGTTCCTTCCCCATCCTTCCTAGTCCACCACCGGGTTGCACACTCCCTCCCCTTCCTGAGTACAGGAAGGAGCAAGAGTGGAAGGCCCGCCCTCAGTGCCACACCCCAGAGAGAGCAGTTGGCAGAGTCACCTGCTACTCAGGTGAGTTCCGGGTCCCCTGTGGCAGCTGCCTAAGGCCAGGCTTTAGCCCATCCTCCTGCTTGTACCGCTGCTGCTGACCCCATGTGGCGCTGATACTGGGAGCCCGGCCTGCACGCCCCGCCCTCTTCTTCCCACCCCTCAAGGTTCTGGTTCCATCTTTTCCTCTGTTCACAAAATACCTCTGGACAGTTGTGTTGGTTTTTGTTCAGTATTTCATTCTTTGACATTTGTCATTGCAGCTGCCACTAACGCCAGACGTTCATCCTCATTGCTTCTCTTTCTGCCCTGTTGGCTCCCCAAGATGAGTGGACTGGGACTGGGACTCCTAAGCTGGGTGCAGAGCAACCCTGTCCCAGGGAAAGTGGGGCGCTGTCCTAGGATGCTGCCATAGAGTGAGGAGGGGCCCTGTCAACCATGGAAGGATCTGGGGGCCGCAAGCTCCAACCCCCACCCCGTCCCTGTTCTTTAGGGGAGGGTGGCCATTATTCATCCCACCTTGGGGCTTCCCCTCTGGTTATTTGCAGTTACTTGAATAAAAAAAATATATTATTTCCTGGGGGTAAAAACAACTCCAATTTATCAAATTCTTTCCATTGCAACTCTAAGTCTTTACCATCTTTCTCCTTCAATGTGTGAAGATCTTTATCTAAAGATCTCATTATCTAGCAGCGACTTTCTCCACAGGGTGAGAAGAATCTTTAAAAATAAAACAAGTCAGAACGAGTCAAACAACTTTAAGATGATAAGTATTGAACCATTCCTCTGGGAATAAAGTTCAATCTGCTTAAGAAGTTTTTGCCGTTTATATTTTAGGTATTTTCCTTCAGCCTTATCTTTTCATTACACACTCACTAAATTCTGGCATTCATTTCCTCCATTAAGTCCCGTTTTCCACTTTCAGGAGTATCATTTTCATTTTCCTCTACTTTAATGTTTTTTCCTCTCGCTCTTTATGTGTTATATCCTCTCGTTTTTCAGGGGTGAGACAAAAGGTCATTACACTAAGACGTTTTTTCTGAGTACCTTTCCATCTCTCTGTTCCTTCTATGTTTTGATTTCATTACGTTATTTGCTCCAGTCATAGCACTCATTATGCATATTTTTCTTGTACATTTATGTTTCATTCTCCTCTATTTTTTAACTAAAGTTTTAGCTCCTTCTTCAACTACAAAAAATGTGGATCACCAAGATATCTCATATATAAATGGTCTCTGGTATTTGGAGGAATTATGCCTTTCTCTTATAACAAGAAGTTGCTAAAGGTAGTTATGCTTCTAAAAGTGTGCTTTCTCTCTGTTATATGCCCAGTTATTTCTTGAGTATCTCCACTTAGCTTCTTATGCACATTTCAAAGCCGTTAGATAAAATATTTTGCTCTTTATCTTTCCCATATATGATACATAATAAATTTTCCTAAAAAAAATAATAAGTGAACTGTTAAGAGTTATATTGGTAGTTTCCCAAGCAAGAAATCTGAGACTCAACCTTGACTGTCCTTTAGCTTCAAATGCATCCCATCAAAAGATAGCATCAATGTAAATATTAAATATCTCTGAATCTGTTCCATTCTTTCTGTTTTGCCGTCTTCCTTAATTAGCTTGGAATCATCTCACACTAGATTGATGCACTAGATGTGTAGGTTAACTCTTTATCTTCATAGTGTCCTTTTTCTAATGCATTTTCTGAAACAAAATACTTTGAAATTGAAATTAAGTTACATAAATCACATGAAATTGTATTTCTGCTCGTGTTGTTATGCACACTGGTGTTCTAGCTGGTAACCATCCAACCATGGGCTCTTACCATATTCTTAGTCAAGTATTCTTTTAAGATATCTGTGTGTCTTCTGCAGCCACTTCATAGAACAGTGGCAAAAACATTCCTGTAATCCCAACTATTTACTACTGTGGATCAATTTTTTTTTCTTTTAAATCCCCCAATGTCCAGTTACCTCAGGATCCTTTGTAAGTAGATTTTTATGTTACAGTGAATTTCACTCTCCCTGTTCTTCTGTACATTTCAGCTCTTGGATTACTCTTGCCTGCTCTTAATTGTGCACAAAGGCAATTCAGACTTGATGGTTAAACATATTTCCATTGTGATGTTTAATGAAGGTGTTTTGTAGGTACTTCATTTTAGCCTTGGAATAACGTTATTGTTCTCTGAAAGGATTCACTTTGTCCTCTACTAGACAGGCATAGTGGGTTAAAAGGTATAATGAAAGTAAGGACTTGCTGAATAGGAATTAAATTGCATTTTGATGTCTGTGTGTACCTCTGATTTTCTGCAACTTGTCTTTCCAGATTTTTTGAATGAGAGCTGATATATTCATTTCACATATCACCATGGCAAGTACTGAAAACAAATTCTGTCTCTGAGGTCTAGTGAGTTTTCAATTTTTATTTTATAGTTGCAAGAAACCAGTGAATCCAGGGCCAGGAGTTTGGCTCGGTGACTGAAGCGCCTGTCTGACAGGTGTGAGGTTGTGAGTTCAATCCCTGGTGCCAAAAAAAAAAAAAAAAAAGATGCCAAAGAAACCAGCGAATCCTACTGGTTTCTCTGCTGCCATGCAAAGCCCAGATCCTGCACTTTACACAATCAAGAAAAGTCATCAAGGGAAAAGGAGATGCAGACCACCTGCTTAGCATGCTAAGGCCCTTGTCTCCTGGGAGGCAGTGCCCTTGCTATCCTCATGGTTTCAGTAATCATGAAATGCACTTCAACAGGTATTTATTACATTTTACTTGACTTTTTTATTTGTTCCAAGAATGAACATAACTCTGTCATAAGCCTTACTATCCTAAATAGAAAAATAGAAAGCATCTAAAATTTATATCTTCATGAGTGTATAGTTATTTTAAATAAATAAAACATTGTTATTTTTAAATTTCCTCATCAATGTTTATGCATTTGGGCAATTTTATTCATTGGGTTTAACATCTAGTCATGTAAAAGGCATCTATGATAAATTGACTTGTATTTGAGCTATTTATAACACACAGTGTAACATAATATATTATACTATTAAAATATTAAGGCTTAGAATTCATTGTTCTAATCTTTACTTATGATCTACATAAATTTCATATTTAAAGTAGATTTCTATATGACAACATATAGTTGAGTCTTGCTTTTGTAACCACACTATCAGTCTCCGTTTTAAACTGGTGTGTTTACTAGCCACGTTTAATATGAAATAGTGTATTTGGCTTTAAATCTATCTTTTTAAATTGCATTCCACTTATCTCATCTATTTGCAGTTTTTTCATTTTTGTGGATGAACTGAGTTGAAATTCTGTTTTATTTCTATTTTCAGGTTATCAGTTATCTTAGCTCTTCATTTCTCTAATGGTTGGTCTATAGTTTGTAAATTACATTTTTAACATGTGATCATTTACAACTAAACAATACTAATGAGATCATTCTTTACATTTTGCTATATGTTGTTATATACAATATTTAGTAAGTGGGTAAAAGTAGGAATATTATATATTATATAAAGTATAAGAATGTATAACATACTAACAACATAGATTACTATTAAAACACAATAATAATATACTATATAATATATACATTATGTAATGGCATATTATAAATGTAATAGTATATTATACTCTGTTGTGCTGTTAAAACTATTCATACAGTATATTATAAATTCAAACATAATACATAATAGAAATATTATGTTTTGTGTAAAATTATGTATTATTTTCTTTTATAATATAAGAACTTTCCAACCACGTGCTTTTATTTAGCCCTCCAGTTTTCTGCATTTTAAATATTTTTAATTTCTTTTCTATATGTCTTATGAATCTTATTAAATACAAAAGGAGTATTTTTTAAAGCTGAAGAGTAAGAAAGTATCAAGTGACCTAAAATATGTATCCCACCCTAATATATGTACCCCACAGAAGAATCAGAAGCTCTAACATCAAGGAAAAGAGAAATATATGCTCCAGTTTAAAGAAAGAAAATGAATTTGCCCATCCTTAATGTTGTATCCTATTTGAAGTCTCAAAAGTTTGGAGGATACCCTCCCACATTGGTGTGAATAGGTTTTCTTTCTCTACAGGTTCAAATGCTAAAATCTTTGAGAAACACCATCACAATAATCCAGACAATTTGTCCCATGAATTTAATCATCACAGGATTGATTCTTTCACAAAGAATCTAAAAGGAATCAAACTCTGTCAACACTTTCATTTTGAATCTTTAGCCTCCAGAATTTTAAAATAATAAATTTGCATTCTTTTAAACCACCTTTTTGTGGATATTTGTTATGACAGTCCTAGGGAAATTAATATAGCATATAAATGTCAAAGTTCAAGTTGATTCTAATAAATAATCCCTGCAAAATTCTAAAATTAGAGTTGTCCATTTTAATAAAAGAAAAGAAAAAATGGTTAAGTTGAATGTACACAACCAGTATCTTTTAATTTACTTGTCAGACAGAAGTAGCAAAGACTTTTCAGCACAGAATGCACACCCAACCTAAAGTCTATGGGGTTTCTTTTACAAAAAATAATGACACTAAAATATTTTATGTTTCATAAAGTGGGAAATAGTTATTAACATCTTCAACTTACATATGAGAATATTAAAGATCAGAGCAGTAATATGTTTGGATTTTTCAACTGCATCATCAATGCCTTGCTCCAGCAGAACAGAGGGAAAAAAAACTGCAAACAATATTATGACTCCTTTCATATTTATTTTACATGAAAACTGTTTTCAGCACTGTATAAAAATATACAAGAGGAAGTCAAGTTTTACAGATCATTGCCATCTTTGGCATAGTAATGAACAATGTACAAATTGGTAATGAAAAAATGAAGGCGAACAAGATTGCAAAGTTAACAATAAAGTCTAAATATTATGATGGTTCATGAGAGGGCTATATACCTAAATCTAAAATTCTGCCTGTCCTAAGACCTGGCATGCATGTAACAAGTAAATTATATCCTGGAATATAATTAAAATACTGAATATGGAGTGATAACAATTACAGGCTTCTTATTTTCTGTTATTAGTAGTTCTGTTTTTCATTTTTAGAATTTAATTAGTCTCTGATACAAGCTGTTTTTATAATACAAATCTCAGGAAGAAATACATCAGAAAATGTATGTGAAACAGCACCTGATAGATGCTTTGCATCTTTATCTTTGGACACATATGAATTTTACCTTCCCTCTTCTTTTTCCAAATATTAAATTAAAGAATAGATTTGCTCCTTGGTTGCAGATAATTGCTACTTGGTGAATTTGTGTGTTTTAGATACATATGGAATAAGCTTTTCCTTTGAATTTAAATAGCATCTGTCACATTTGCAAACAACTTCAAATATATTTACAATTTCTTTGAATAATATAGAACCTTTTAAAATTAATTTATCCTACATTTGCAATAAATAAAGTTGGGAAATCGATACATATGACATTGATGACAAAAAATCTAGAAAATTTTGAATGCAAGTAGAAATGTGCATCATACAATGTAAAACAAAACAGAAATACCTTATAGGAACAAAATGGTAGACAAAGGTTAGAAATAGCCAACTACATAACTAAATTATAATATTTGATACACAAGGAAAAGCTCAGCTTATAAATGTTTACTAATGAGGTAGAATCCGTGTTGTAAAATATGGTAAGTTTTTACTATATCAAAACATGAAATAATGTTATAAATAAGTTGAGCGAAGTTATCAGAAATTTCAATTTGCATATTTAATTGTAAAGTGTAAAATAACATGTTCAATTGAATAGGATCAAATTTTAATGCACAAATTACATTTTATGTGCATTACATTCTCAAAAGCATTTATAAAATAAAGTGTTACAAAGCATTTTCATGGCAAATTGCACTTGAAATTATAAACAATAAGTAAAATTAGCATATATTGTATTTCAGGAGAACCAGGAACTGTTCTGTTTATGCAACTCCTTTGCTTTCAGGGTGAAAGTCAAGTCTGTAACTCAGTAACCCTTATCAGTAGCAAAGACAGCTGTCATGATGCCCTGGTCCTCAGAATGCTCTTTACCACACTTCATAATTACACTTTCTTATGATAATCCTTAGTCTTTCCAGTAGTTTACATGACAGTTTCTCAATTTCCACATGGCTGATTTAACATCTTCATTCCTCAGAGAGTAGATAACAGGATTCAGCAAGGGTGTACAAACAGTGTAGAAGACAGAAAGAAACTTATCCACAGAAAGTCTGCTAAAAGGCCATATATAGAAATAAATGCAAGGCCCAAAGAAAAGAATGACCTCTGTGATATGGGCAATTAATGTAGAAAGTGCCATAGATGATCCCCTGGAGGACTGGTGTCAAACTGTGACCAAAATGACAGTATAGGAAATAAGCAAAACCAGGAAACAGCTAAGTGATATCAGGCCACTGTTAGGGTTATAATTTCCATCCTATATGTATCCATACAAGCTAACTTTATCACTAGGGGAAGGTCACAGAAGAAACTATCTACCTCGTTGGGACCACAAAATGGCAGATCCACTGTAAAAGTCAAGTGATTCACAGAGTGAAGAATACCCACTGCCCAGGAAATAGACACAAAAATTATACAAAGTCTTCGGTTCATAATTGTGCTATAGTAGAGGGGCTTACATATAGCTATGAACCTGTCATATGCCATCGCTACAAGTAGCATCATCTCACTCCCAACAAAACTATGAAGAAGGAATATTTGGGCCATGTAGCCCTCAAAGGAGATAGTCTTGTGCACCATAAAAAAGTCCACAAGCATCTTGTGGGTAGCAAAGTTAGATTGGTACGTATCAGTAAAAGAAAGGTTACTGAGCAGGAAGTACATAGGAGAGTTCAGATGGGAGTCACACAAAACTATGACAATAATCATGACATTTTCTAGCATTGATATCACATAGACTATCGAGAAGATGGCACAAAAGAGAAACTGAAGTTCCCGAGAATTAGAGAATCCAAGAAGTGTAAACTCAGACACCATTGATTGATTAATGAGAGCCATGTATCTAATCCACAGTTACCTAAATAAAAGAAATCAGGGAAATTTCACCATACTGACATCAAAATATACCTGTGTAATAAGTGAAAGAAATATAAGCTTTCAATTCAATTTAATTTAAGTAAATATATATTAAAAATTGATGTGCTATTATTTAATTCCCATGAATACTAAAATGTTGGAGGAGTGTGAGAAAAATAATTAGACATGAATCCTATCATAATTAGGAATGTCTGCCTATTAAAAAACAAAATATAAAATAAGAAATAGACAAATCTAAGTGAGTGATACATTAATACCACAAATATTATTAGAATGAAAGACTCCAAAGTAATAAAGCAAATTTTGGGTTAAATAAACTCATCTAAAGTTTTACAAATGTTTTTTTAAATTTTATTAATAATAATAACAATGATCAGAGTAAAGCAAAAGAGAGAGAGAACCATATTGGGCCTCAAAGACAAGACAGAAGAGAATCCCCCATACTTGCTACATTGCCTGCTGTCACCTTCCATAGAGATGCTCGGGTTGCTGCCCAGAGGCCTGTAAGATCTACTAAACAATACTAGCAAAAAGTTGGTTGATGTTCCTTGGTTGCTATCAATTTAGCCAGACCTCCGAAACAGCAGACTGTTGATGGGGGGGGAGTGTATTTGTCCCTGATTCCAAGCCCGCGTGCCAGTGCCCCTCTGGCCCAGTGGACCGGGCCCTGGAAGGGGCCCTTCTCATTCTCCTCCAGGGTCCTGAGGCCAGGACCCTGGAAGGCAGTTCATTTGCGTCTTGGTTGGTGCCTGAGCAGCTTGGGCCCCACGAGGGGCCCTTCTCATTCTCCTCCAGGGTCCCGAGGTCAGGACCCCAGAGGGCAGTTCATTTGCTTCCTGGTCCGAGTCTGCACCACTCTGGTCTGGCGGGCTTACAAATGTTTAAAGTCTGAAATTTGCAGCCAATTTAAGACAAGGCTGTTACTGGCAGAACGAATATCAGTAATAAGGATACAACGGTAAACTAGGAAATGCATTCAGGACCTCATAAAGTATATGGTCTAGTGGAGGAAAGGGCAGGCTACAGAATAATAAAAATTACATTGGGAATGTTTGCCCAGGGCAAATTGTGGATGTGAAAACCTTAAATGCAAATGCATTAGTGTTCTTCAAAATAGAATCATAAAATGTTTTGAAGTATTATAAGATGTTTAGTAGAGACAATTTGATATATTATAGAAAAGAGCAAAGAGTGACACTTTCAGAGTTTTATTTAAGTCTAGAAACACACTGATCCTCTTTAATAATAGTTAATCAAAATTCATCTTTGTCACATAAAGGCCAATCAATTATCAATGATTGTGACAATGCACTAATGACATCAGTTTGTCTTTTTCTTTGGTCTTTTATATTTGTAAATGTTTAACTGAATTCACAAAAAAAGAAAGAATTACAAAAGAGAAAAGCTAAGCAATGTGTAAGTTGCCCCTTAAATACTTTTTGACATTTTGCTGAAGCCAGAAGAAAACTAATCTTGCAGAAATGCCTTAGGAAACATTGGGTTTTTGCTCTCTGTACCCAAGGGTATATAACAGTTATTTATTTGTCATGTACTGATTGATGTTCTACATTTCATATACTTCAGCAGTTTTCTGGGACCAAGTTATTTAGATTTAACTAACTAGTAAATAGTGTTAAAAGTGAAAATTAGATCACTAACTGTTACCCAACTAATGTTATTCTAACTGCTTACAAGTATTCATTATGTAACTTTAATTTGGATATTTAAGAACTAAATGTTATGTTTTAGGGACTCTCATCTTTACATTTCATTATGACAGCACGTGTTAAAAAGAATTTAAAGACCAGACATAGTGGCACATGCCTATTATCCAAACTACTTAGTAAATCAAGGAAGGAAGATGTCAACATCAAGGCTGGCCTGAGCAACTTACCAAGATCCTGTCTCAAAATTTAAAACAAAAATGTTAAGGGATAGGATGTAGCACAGTTAGTTAGAGTACTAGTAAGCAAAGCATTGTTCTTGTTACAGAACTTGAAGTTCTTTTTGATATCACTATTGCTATGTTATATTTCTTAATAATAATAAAGAATTATTGCAAGAAAAAATACTGCAGAATTTTATCTTGTGGAAGAATATACCACTTCAGTAAAATACAAAATACTTTCTATGTATTTCTCTCATAACAAGTATGTTAAAATGATGATATTATATTCATAATAATAATTTTTATGAATATAGTACTTTCTTTTTTTTAATTTTTTAAAATATTTTATTAATAATAAAAAACAAGACAGAAGAGAATCCCCCATACTTGCTACACTGCCTGCTATAAAGAGATGCTTGGGTTGCTGCCCAGAGGCCTGGCCAAATCTACAAAACAAAAGTTGGTTGATGTTCCTTGGTTGCTATTAATCCAGCCAGACCTCCGAAACAGCAGGTTGCTTACGGGGGGGGGGGGTTGTGTTTGTCCCCGATTCCAAGCCCACGCGCCGGTGCTGCGCCGGCTGGGCAGGGGTCCTGCAAGGGGTCCTACTCGTTCTCCTCCAAGGCCCTGATATCAGGACCCCAGAGGGCAGTCCATATTGCTTCCTGATCCATGCCTGCGCCGCGCGGGCTGGGCGGGGGTCCCGCGAGGGGTCCTACTCGTTCTCCTCCAAGGCCCTGGTATCAGGACCCCAGAGGGCAGTCCATATTGAATATATTACTTTCTATGTTCTAGGCACTCAATTAAATATATTGAACTACATTAATTTATTTAATTCACACACTAACATTATGAAAGTAGCTGTCATTAACATACACGTTTTAAAATTAAGAGACCTGAGACACAGAAAAATTTAGACAAGTGCATTTCCTAACCTTATACAACTAACAGGTCACACGGTTAGAGTGATGATGACTGCCATAAATAAGGAAAAGATTTTGAACAAATAAAGCTAAATCTTCAGAGTGATAAAGTAAAACAGACTTGGGTTCAATCTCAGCTCCTAAACATTGTAATGGAAGAAGCAGCTCTTTAACTTTTTTCAACTTCGTTTCAAAAAACGTAAAATAGTGACCTCACTTGCTACTTTTCATAATAAGCCATATCGGCCATTTTTGTAAGGAATGAGGAAAGAGAGACAAAAATAGAGGCAGTGGGGAGTGAAAGACAAGAAAGAAGAAAGAGGTAGACAGAGGAGAAAGAAAGAGAAAGATTAAATTATGTTTATGTTAAAGGTAGTAGTACTATGCATGTTTTGAAATCATTTAACATCTGAAAAGATTTTCTGAAAGTATCCAACTTTCCTACAAATTTCATCTTATGTTACCTAGAATGTGATAATTTTTGTCAGTATTCATTTTTCAAAATACAGAATAAAAAGTCCTCTACCAACTTCTTATGATTTCTTAAATCAAGTAAAACATATCAGCTTCAAAGTCATATCTCATTCTTTAATAATTAAGGTGGATATCTTCTTGTGGCAATGAATAACATTTGTCACTAACTAGGTATGTGACTAAGCTTAGAAGATAGATATTCCTAAAGCAATTTTATCTTTAAAATTGTAAGTGTAGAGAAAATTATGTTTAGAAACACATAGTATTTACAAAAGTACTCACAATTCCAGATTAATTAATCATTCACTATTTCATTGCCACTTAACTTCAGAGACAGAGGCATTTTTAGATTTCAAAATATCTCAAAAGAATTTCCTCATTTTTGGTGTGAAATCAAGATAGATACACTTGATGTTATATTAATATTCTTCTCTAAAATGTGTCACTAGAACTCTGAAACCATAAGCATGAAAGAATTTTCTTGATCTTATTTTAAAACAGTTGATTCTTTATAAACCCAGAGGCAAAAAGCAACAAAAAACACCCTATAGATCACTACTCTACTTTGTGTAACTCTTCCTTTATTTATTAAAAGCAAAGATAAACATTAATAAATAAAAGTTTAACTAATGGTTATTCTCTGTATAGAAAGTATAAAAGCGAGTAAGAAGGGAGAGATGGTGGTTATAACTTTCTTCCCTCTCTTTATCAGATTATGTACCATTTCCTGTTAGGGTTACCCAATCCAGTGTTGGGGAAGAGTCATACAGAGAAGTGGAGAACAAGAATGTGCCTCTTCCAGACTGAATTTCCACTTTATTTGAGACAACAATAATTTTCCCTTTATATCTTCTAGTTACTGACTTTGCCTTTAAAAGAATGCTAATTCTTTCCCCAGTCCAATAATATGCTCACAATTTGCATGCATAATACTTATACTTTTAATAACTTCTTTATTTCTTTCTTATTTTCTCCAAATTTGGCATTCTGAGCTCTTTGGCAAGCTTCTTACTTTCTGCCATGTGTCCTTATAATTAAAATATTTGTAACTGAATTTTGACTTAATGAATTTTAACTTGGCAGCTGCACTAACCTTTGCAGATATAAACCCCTCAGGTCCTGCCTTGAGGTAGTAAGGGCCCTGTGCCTGCTGCCCTAACTATACAATTACAGTAACATACAGCAATGCAATTTAAAGACTTCTCCCCTTAATCCAGCAAATTGATTGTATTGGGGGAAGTAAGACATCCATAGTCACCTTGCAGTGGGAGAAATTATGCTTTACAAAATATTTTTTCCAGGAATGGAAAAGGAACATTTTCCACCAACTAATGGATATATATGAAAGTAAAAGATTACTTGATTTTAACTGTTAGTAGAAAAATAATTTTTTAACTTCTAACTTTCTGTCCATAGAGAAATCACATAATCTTTCAAATGATCATCTAGCATCCGAGTTGTTTCTTTTAATACCAAGCTGCTCTTTATTTCACAAGGCAGTTTAATTTATTGGTTGGTTCTACCATGTGTTATTTGAAGAACAAATCTATCTCCACTTCAATTTCATGGTTCTTCCTGTATTTCAAGATGCTTTCAGTTTTTTCTCTGTGACAAATTATATGTTTTTCTCTCCAAAGATAGCAATAGCTATTTGAGCTATATTTTGCATAATATATTTTTGTCTCTAACATTTCTAGTATAAATTTCCAGTGATCAACTTTAAAGAACAAAATAAAACATAAGATTCCCTAACAATGGCATAAATTGCAGCACCAGTTGAGAGATTTTGGAAAAAACCTAAGTATAAATTCGAAAGCAGAGATATAAAATATTTAAAATTTTGGAATACATCCAATACTAAAACTACCAAACATAATATATTAATATGCAAGTCTAAAACATGCTTAGAGAAAAATTGGAGATTGGTTAACTTATGAACACATTTTTGTAAAAAAATGAATAACACTTCTGAAATACAGATATAAAAATACCTAGAGGACTAACGCAAATTCTAACCAGTGTAAAATCTAATTCAGCAATGGCAAAATACAAATGGTCGTCATGTACATGATGGTAAATTTAGAATATATTATTTGAAATCTTTATCCCTTACTTTTTGTATCTTCCATATTTATCACTGCAAGTGGTATTTTAAAAATTAGAAATAATATTAGAGAACCAGGGTCGGGTCTGCGTCACGCACAGTGCCCAGCATAGCTCCCTGGGACCAGGAGGCCTTGGCCCCCACCCAGTTAAGGAGGAGGCTCCACCTGCACACCCCGGGAGGCCGCCCTTCCTTGCTGCACACGGGACCCAGCCTACTGGGTCCCAGGATCCTGCACGCCGCAAGAATCAGCGCGAACCTCAGGGGAACGCTGGCCAGCCGCGCAGGACACAGAGGTACGCAGCCCAGCCCAAATCAGCCCAGGACCCCAGAGCTGCTCACCGGGAACTGAGCAACATAGCTGCAGGGGCCTGGAGAGCTTGGGGCCCCCCACCAGAGTGCAGAGCACACGGCAGCTCCATTCTTGAGCCGCAAGGCTCCGCTCGAGTGTGTGCCATCCCACAGCTCCTGTGCATATCCTGCCGCCCAGCAGGGTTGCTCCCGGCATTGTAGGCCTGGGACCTGCCCGGGCCTGCCCTGCAGGCATAGCTGTTGGGCCGAGCTTGCGGACAGAACCAGGGTCGGGTCCGTGTCACGCGCGGTGCCCAGCCTAGCTCCCTGGGACCGGGAGGCCTTGGCCCCCACCCAGTTAAGGAGGAGGCTCCACCTGCACACCCCGAGAGGCCGCCCTTCCTTGCTGCGCACGGGACCCAGCCTACTGGGTCCCGCGATTCTGCACGCCGCAAGAATAGGCGCGAACCTCAGGGGAACGCTGGCCGGCCGCGCAGGACACAGAGGTACGCAGCTCAGCCCACATCAGCCCAGAACCCCAGAGCTGCTCAC
>RJWM01031471.1:0-22379 GCA_004363535.1 Dasyprocta punctata | reverse complement strand
GGACTGCAACTGGTCGTGAGAACAGGGGATCTGGACACAGGGTCTGATGTTGGCGTTTAAATCCTGATACTTTGGGGGTGCTGGGGATGGAACCCAGGGCCTCTGCATGTGCTAGGGAAGCGCTCACCCTGGGCTCCACCTCGGGGCCACCAGTCGGTGACCTGCGATTGGAAGCCTGGGCCTCCCTCAAGCTAAGCACACGCCACCGACGTCCCCCACTCTAACACCTGCAGCCCGGGCGAGGACAGGAGCAGCCCGGCCTGCCGCCCGTGGGGCCCCGAGTGCAGGTGGCTGTGGGAATGACCTTCACTGCCACCGACACGCGCCCCCAGTCGCCCGGGACGTGCAGGAGGCCCTGCCGAAGTGGGACAGGGTGCACCCGGCTAGGCTGACTCCCAGCGACACCCAGGACTGGTGACGGGGCCAGGGGACACAGCCCCTGCTCTCAGACCATGCCGGGCCAGCGGCTGGACCGAGCCGCACGTGACGCAGTCTGTGAAGCCGAAGCCACTGCAGCCACACAGCCACCTGTACGCTGCCCCGGGACGGGACCCACAGTGACCCCGGGCCCCCCAAGATCACAGGGCCCCCTGGGCTGCTGTGCGTGTACACCTCTGTCTGCGTGTGCCCGTGCTCATGCTGTGTGCGCACACGCGTGGACACTCAAGGGGCAGCAGGTCGCGGGCTGAAGGGAACGCACAGGCGACACGGGTCAGGCCGCCATGTGCCTGCCGTGGGGGGTGGGGACACTGGGCTGCTGAGCCCCAGAGGCAGACGTCCACTCCACACAGGTCAAAGGTCCATCCACACATGGCCCCTCCAGAGGGGGACCACCACGCACCCAGGTAACAGGAAGGGAGCCGCGTGCGTGTCCTGGGCCCCAGTGCTGGGACCCCCAGCAGGGGGTACAGAGCAGCTTCTTGCTGCCCCAGCTCCATGGCGACCCCAGCCTGTCCCCCGGGCCTGACGAGTGATGACCAATGATGGGGGGCAGCCGCCCATGCTCCCAGCCAGCAGCTCCCGCAGGGCTGCAGGAGTCTGTGGGGCCCTGGGGACTTCTGCTGCCCACATCCCGGGGATGCCGGTCTCCCAGGCAGCCACAGGACAGACCCAGACCCAACACACCCAGCAAAGAGCACCCCACCTCCCGTGGACACCTGGGCGTCCCAAGCGAACCAACCACTGAGTCCGCAGGAGGACCCCCGCACTGTGCGCTCGCCCACGCGATTATCCCCGGGGGAGGGCCAGGCTCGCCCTCCGGCAGAGCTGCTCTGAGCTGAGGGCAGTGGCGCACACCTGTCACCCCGCACTCTGGGAGGCTGAGGCAGGAGGAGCACAAGTTCCAGCCCAGCCTGGGCAACTTGGCAAGACCCTGACTCAAAAAAAGTGCTGGGGATGTAGCTCAGTGTGGAGGCCCTCAGTTCACCTTCCAGCACCCTAAAACAAACACCTTCCTCCACAGGAGAAAGTCCAGCTGGCCATGCCGACCCCCGATGATCCATGGGGCGTCTGCCAGCACCGGCTCGGCAGACTGGGAACCCAGCTCCCCACCGGCTGCTGCCCCGGCGCCTCCCACTCCCTCCAGCCCAAGCTGGGGCTCACCTAGGCGGAGCTCCCCGAAGTTGCCGCAGCCTATCTTCTTGCCGACGCGGAAGTTGGGGCCCACCATCAGCACCCCCGAGCTGGTCCCCGAGCTCCGCACGTTGTGGCTGCTTCGGCCCCCGCCAGCCTTGGGCATCCTCCGGCCCTCTTCCAGCTCCCCTTTCCCGCCTTTCTTGTCAAAATCCATCAGTTTGTGATACCCGGGCCTCTCCACGGTGGCTCTGCACCCACAGCTCCGAGTCTGGAAAGCCGAGTCGGCCGCCGCCTAGCACACCATCTCGGCCCGCGCCCGGCTAGTGCGCGGCGTGCGCCTGCGTGGGCCCGGCGGGGGCGTGCGTCTCGGTGGCCTGGGGGTCGAGTGCCGGGAGAGGAGACATGCTGCTGCCGGGTCCTCGGCCTCACACCTCGGAGCACGCAGCTGCGGAGACAGGGGCACAGGTCAGGGGGCGACACGCCCAGGGCAGGGGCCTGGGGGCAGTGGGGGCTCGCGGAGGCTGGACGGGGCGCGGCGAAGCGTGCTGTGGGAAGCTGTGGCTCGGGCCGGGTGGCCCTCCTGAGTCCGCACGGGAAGGTGGGGCGCAGGGAGCACAAGGGGCGCACGGTGCCCGAGCAAGGCCCGGACGGGGTGGGGTCCAGGCTCCCACGGTGGGCTCCTCCCAGACCCACCCTGTGCGCTCTGCCTTAAAACACGCAGCCCCGGGGGGTGCGGTGGCACACGCCTGTCATCCCTGCACTCTAGGAGGCTGAAGCAGGAAGATCACAAGTTTGGGCCGTCTGAGCCGTGTAATGAGACTCTGTCTGTAGGTAAAATAAGTAAGACTTGAGGGTGCAGCTCAGTGTCACCAGAAAACAAAACAAAACAAAACACAAAACAAAGACACAGTCCAGACAAGATGAGGCTCCCAGGTCGCAAGGACCAGCTTTGCCGTCACCCTACTGCCCTGCGGCGCTCCTTGAAAGACCCAGCCCCCACTGCTTCTGGCTGTGTCCCTCGGTCCCCAAGCCAACGCTGAAGGGACTTTACAAACCCATGGCGCCCTCGGCAGGCGCGAGGCCCCGGGCTCCATCGCCAGCACAAAAACCACGAGCAACAGCAAACCTGCTGCTCCGGCCACTGCGCCCCGCCCCACTGTGGCTGCCCTTGCCTGGGCGTGGCCAGGACAGCTGGCGAGGGGAAGCAGAGGGGAGAGCGTGGCCCCAGAGCCCCAGCTGGGTGGCGACCGCGGCGTCCGCTGGGAGCCCAGGGCACCTGCCTCCCCTCACAAGGCTCCTCCTGCACGGCCCCAGGCTGCGGCCACTGCTCCCCTGAGCCCCGCCGCATCTACACCGGAACGGAGCTGTGGCAGGTGGGCAGGATGGCTGGCGCCCCTCACAGACCCCAGATGGGCACTCAAGTAGAGGTGACAGTTGCGAGGGTGGGAACATGGTGGGGAGGGGGGCTTCAGGAAAAAGCACCCCAGGCCTCGCTTGGGGTCTGGGCCCCCAGCCACGCCCACTCCCGAGGCCAACTGGTCACAGAGGGAGACTGGGGACAACAGCTGGGGTTGGAGGCCACAGTGCAGGGTTAACTGAGACCAGGAGGGAGGCAGTGTCCTTCCCTGGCCCTGGGCTTGGACTTGGGTCCTGAGCACCCGGCTCAGAGCTTGGGCTCGAGGACAGGAGACAGGGGACATGCAGGCCACTGCCCAGGGTGACATGCCCGGGAAGAGCAGAACCACAGGCAACAGAAGCTGGCAGAAGGGACACCCAGATTTTTATTTATTTTTTTGGCGGAACGGGGGATCGAACTCACAACTTCATGCCTGCCAAGGAGGCACTTAAGCCACTGAGCCAAACTCCTGGCCCTGACACCCGGATTTTATGATGACCTACGAGTACTCAAGTGTCTGCCAGGGTCACACACAGCTCCAGCCCCCTGGCTCCCGGGACACTGCTGCCCCTGCCAGTGGGCCCTCCGAGCTGCTACCAGGACCTTGCTGGCTGTCAGGAAAGCGAGCACAGCGGCCGTGGGCAGCACTGCCCCACTGGGACGTGGCTGGTGGCCCCCGCAGCCATCGCTGTCCACCATAGCACCGGGCTGGCACCTGGCCTGAGACACTGCCTATCAGGGTCAATGCACAAGTGACAAGCTTGTCACTGGGCCTTCGCGGCAGGGACATCACGGCCGAAGGGACAGGGCGGAGGTCTCTCCAGGGCAAGAGGGCCATCGGGCTCTCAGGTGACTTCACAGAGCCCAGGACAGTCATGACCAAGGAGCCCGGGTCCAGGCCCCGGCCCGGCGGGTGGCACTGCTCAGGGTAGTTGTGGACACACCCAGCCCCTCACTGTGGTTTCAAGGGCCGAGCCAGCATGGGCCACCCACTCGTGCATGCTGTTTTCGTGGCTTCCCCCTGCCCAGCAGGGAAACAGCCCATCCCCGTCATGGCAGCCAGACGCAGGGGACACAGCCCTCACCCGCACAGCTCTCAGACCCCTCCGTCACCCGTCTGTCTGTCCACGTGTGCTGTGGGAGGGGCCACGACAGGAGCCTGGAGGGGTCACCGAGACCCCGTGAGAACCGACTGCGCAGCACCAGCAGGGGGCTTAGCCCTCAAGTACCCAGGACTCGGCCAGCCGTCACTGTCACGTCCTGTCTCCGGCAGCTCAGGGTCGAGGCCCCAGGCTCCACCCCAGCACAGAGAGGAGGGGTGCGGAGGGACGGAAAGTCGAGTCTGTCTCAGAGAGGGCAGCAGCTGTAAGCAATGGGGAGATGGAAGGACAGACGTGGGCTCCAGGGACGGAGCAGCGCAGTAAGGCTCCTACCCGGGGCTCACAGGCCTGGTGAATACAGCCCACAGCTCGAGGGGCACGGGGTGGGGGGTCTCCACAGTTTCTGCTGTCCGCTGTTTTACGCATGTGGCCGTGTGTGTGTGTGTGTGTGTGTGTGTGTGTGTGTGTAGTACTGGAAACCAAACCCAGGGTCTTTGCCCTGGGCTACATCCCGAACCCCTTTTACTTTTACTTTGATCGGCTCGGGAGTTCTGACTTGCTCCATTTCCGACCTGGGCCGGTTCACCACTCCTTAGGCAACCTGGTAGTCCCCTGCTCCCGGAAGGCCACCATTTGGATGCCATTCTTAGTGTGGATACCTGATCGGCATAGTGCACTGCAGCCCAGAACTCCTGGACTCAAGCGATCCTCCCGCCTCAGCCTCCCGAGTAGCTGGGACCACAGGTGTGCGCCACCATGCCCAGCTATCTTTTACTTAGGGACAGTCTCGTTAAGTCACTAAGTTTCCCAAGCTGGGACTGAACTTGCAATCCTCCTGCCTCAGCCTCCCAGAGTGCTGGGTGGGATGACAGGTGTGTGCCATGGTGGCTGGCTTCTGCTTGTTTTTCTCCAAGTCCTTAAAACTGTCCTAAGATAAATCAGAGATGCGTGTGAATACCGCACTGCTCCTCTGGTGTGAGAAAACGGAAGCGCTGGGCCAGGGATGTGGTTCAGCAGCACAGCGCCTGCCTGGCAAGTGCAAGGCCCTGAGTTCCGTTCCTGGCACCAAAAAAAGAGAAAGAAACCAAAAGTGTAAATCAGGGTCAGAGTGTATATGAAGTATGGTGAAGTAGGAAGAAAATGTTCAAATGGGGCGGGGAACAAATGCAGGAGGATGGGGAAAGAACAGAATCAAGTTGTATCCTGTACAGACATCAACTCTGTGAGTGTGATCATTATGTGTATCTAAAATGTACCGGCAAAATCTGATTAACAAGATAAGTAAAATAAAGCTGTTCTAAGAAGTCAGTCTGTAACCTGAAACGGAAGTAGCCTGCACAAGCTGAGACTTCCTGGTACTCGCCTCCTCTCGGCGGGTGGCTCTCCCGTCCCCCACCACCCCGCCTGCTCAGCCACTGTCACCCGCCGCGGTGGGGGGGCCGCCCACGCCGGACAGCATGTGGCCGTGGGTGCCGCTGTGTCCTGTCACCTCTGGGCACAGCTGCTGGCCTCCCACTCCCCTGGTAGCCTACACCACTCCCAAGCGTACCGGGTCTGTCGCCTCCAAGAGCCAAGACCTGCTCAGGGCAACTCAGCAGAGCTCAGCCCTGCACTCTGGGGGCCGAGGCAGGAGGAGCACCCAGTGCCTTCTGGGCCCGCAGCAGCAGAGCCAACCACACTGGGAAAAACCAGGGCGCTCGCCCGCTGGCTGGGGACCCGAGGGCGGGATATGCCAGTGCCTGGGGCTACGCACCCCGCAGACCAACGTCCAAGTCAGTGGACGGGACCACAGAGGAACTCCTGGGTTGACTGGGCCATTTGTCTTAGGATGGGGTCAAAGCAGCTCAGCACTTCGTCCCCCCAAGTGGTGGAGCTAAAACCCGGGGAGCGCTGAAATGTACCCCTGGCCTTCTGAGACAGGTCCCACTATTTAGTTCAGGCTGGCCTCGAACTCACTATATAGTCCAAGCTGGCCATGACCTTACTGTGATCCTCCTGTCTCAGCCTCCTGACTGCTGCACACACCTGGCTCCTCTTTTGAGATAGTCTTCGATTGCTCAGGCCGGCCTCAAACCTGCCATCCTCCCACCTCCGCTGGAGTGGCTGGGGTTATAGGTCTGTGCCTGTCAGGTCTGGTTGCGCAGACTCTGAAAGGTAAACGCTCCAGTCCCTGGGAATCTCCTCGCAGGGAACAGCGGGGGGCCAGGAGGCCCCTCCCAGGGCGTCTCGGAAGAGGTAAAGGCACAGCTGGGTGGGCCCATGCAGAGCACTGGCAAGTGCCATCCACACCCCAAACCCAGCACAGGGTCCAAGGCACAGCTGGGGCTGGCACAGAGGTCAGGGGGCCGAGCTGCTCCCGCGCCCAGCTGCGGCTCCAGCTTCCGGCCCTGGCTCCCCTGTGTGTGCCTGAAGCCAGTCCACCACCCCAGGCCTGGGGAGGGTACCCCGAGCCTCACTCTCCCCTCCGCCAAGGCCTGAGATAAGGAATGGAAAATAAGACCTAACTGGAAAATGAGCTCTGGCGTGGTTTTTCAGGGTGCTCATAATATAAGCCCTACCCCCAAAATAAGCCCCAGTTAAGCTCAGCAGTTCAACGGACACGTTTAGTACCTCCACGGCGATACATGACAGGCATACCGAGTTATAAAATAAGATCAATATATAATTAAACACAAGTACAGAACACTGACATTGCTGCCTGAGCGATAATATAAATTACAATTAGGAAATTGACGTCACAAGACGAATGGCCCAGTCAACCCAGGAGTTCCTCTGTGGTCCCGTCCACTGGCTTGGATGTTGGTCTGCGGGGTGCGTAGCCCTGGACACCGGCACATCCCGCCCTCGGGTCCCCAGCCAGCGGGTGAGAACCCTGGCTTTTCCCAGCGTGGTTGGCTCTGCTGCTGCGGGCCCAGAAGGCGCTGGGTGCTCCTCCCACCTCGGCCCCTGGAGCGCAGGGCTGAGCTCTGCAGTGTTGCCCTGAGCAGGCTGGCGCGGCTGGATGAGGGGCAAGCGCCTAGGGAAGCAGATGAACCGAGATTCACTGCTGCGTGACAAGGCCACGGGCACGCCTGACGGCCAACACGCTGGGTTGGGCCTAACGTGACTCTCTGTGTCGACACACGGACTGAGGCGCTTGCTGAGGGAGAGCTCGTGCCGACACGGGAGACGGGGCCGGTGCTGCTACCGGAAACGGAGTTGCAAGAGGTTCGGGCCAGGGCCGGGGATTTAGCTCAGTGGTGTAAGCGCCTGCCTGGTAGGCGCAAGGTGGTGAATTCAATTCCGGCTACCGAAAAAAAAAAAAAGCTCAGGCCAGAATTTGGGGTGTGGAGAGTTACTATGATGTTTGACTGTTTGATTAAACGCTGATTTCTGTACACAAATCAAGCCAGAACGTTGTATGTGACAAAGTAAGACATCACCTGAATATAAGTCCTACTATGTATTTTGGAGCAAAAATTAATATAAGCCCTGGTTTTATCTGGCCAAAGTGAGCCTCCTCTGGCCAGGCACAGTGGCACACAACTACAGTCCCAGCACTGGGGAGGCTGAGGCAGGGGGAGTCCCAGGAGTTGGAGGCCAGCCTGGGATCACAGTGAGGGCAAAGCCAGCCTGAACCTCATGGCGAGACCGCGTCTCAGCCCCCCACCCCACCCAAAGGGGCAGAGGTAGTGGGACTGCCCCAAGTTTAAGAGCAGCCTACACTCCAAAGCCAGGCCTTGTCTCAAAACCAACACATAAACAAGCAAGCAAGCCAACCACACAGCACCCATCTGCATGCCCACAGGGCCCAGCCGTCCTCCCAGCTCACCCCACACCCAGCCCCTGGGCAGCAGGCCCACACGGTGACCCAGGGCCCAGACAGGGACCAAGCAGGTGCAGCTACCTCTGGAGGTTCAGAGGGGCAGAGCAGGGGTGCAGGTTCGATGCTCTGCCTGGGGCAGAGGCACAGAAAGGCCGCCCTCTGGGCTGGGTGTGGCCTCCAGCCCGCTGGCCTGGCCATGGAACCCACCCGGGGGTGTCCGCTGTCCAGTCCTCGCCCCCACTCCCCACCTTGCTCTTTGGCCACCAAGGCTGATGCTGGTGTCCACCCTGCGGACTCCGGGGGCCTGAGCTAGTCAGGGTCGGCTGTCCTCTGCTATCTGCCCCCCCCTCCGCTGCAGCACCCCAGCCCCAAGCCTGCAGGGCCAAGCTGCACCCCTGACTGTGACAGAGGCCAAGCTCCGGGACCACACCAGCACCTTGGCCTGTGCTGAGCTCCTTTCTGGCCTCCAGCAAAAGACCCCACAGCACGCTCCCAGAGGGGCTGAGCTCCATGATGACCAGCACCCACTGGGGCTAGAGGGCCAGAGCTGGCCGAGGAGGAGCCGTGCTCTGCAGCGCCTGGGAACGGCAGCTAGGCAAAGCGGGGGCCACCTGCCCACCCACTGCCCACACGCCCTGGCGCCACAGAACAGCAGGCCGGTGGGTGCAGCAGGCGGGGTGTGGTTAGAGGGCCTGGGCCACCTGCAGACAGCAGGCTTGGCCCCAGGCACACGTGGGAACCACCAGAGGACCCTGTCCCAGCACAGCTCGGGGACACGGCAGGAGCAGGATAGTAGACACCACAGCCCAGGACTGCACCCTCAGCCAGCAGTCACTCAGGCCTGGCGAGCGGGTGCCAGCCACAGTCGGACAGGAGGAGATGGTCACCCAGGGACCCCAGGCCTGGTTTGGTCAGAAGGTGGCCCCTCACCCGAACCCCAATCCTGCAGAGCCCAAAGGGGCAGTCACCTCACAACGGCCCCCACGGTGCCCCCTCTTCTGGACACCACGTGGCTGAGTTACCTGCCCCGCTCTCCTTGGGATTCTCCATCGTGCCAGGTCCCTGGCTGGCTCCCCTGCTAAAGGCCTGGGGAGCTCCTTCCCTCCACTCAGTGATGTCACAGTCCCTGGTTGACATCAGCAGCACAGCCCAGAGCTGGGGCCGTGTGAAGGCGCTGACCCCTCTTCTCCCTTCCTGCTCCTGTGTGGCCGTCACCATGGGCAGGTGACCAGCAGACACTGTCCCATGGGGTCAGCAGAACCCCTCAATCTAGGGGCATTCCCCTGGGGTGACCCTGCCCTGAGGGGACGCCTGGGGACGGATGTCTCAGGACATGGGTGGCTGTCATGACTGGGGGGCTCCAGGCGAGGACCAGGTAGAGGACAGACACTGCCCAGCAGCCCGCAGAGCACGACCTGGCTTCAGTGTGCACAGAGCTGGGGAGACCCCGCTAAGGAGACATGGCCCCAAACTCATGCGAGTGGCTTGCGATGTCCTAGAGACGCGAGGGAAGGCAGGAGGCTGCGTTACCACACGCAGATACACCGCGGGTAGCCGAGGGCCAAGGGAGACAAGGGGGACGGTGGTCACCTAACCGGGGCCCCCGGGTGTAGCCAGTTTGCTTTTCTTTCTGCTATTTTTTGTATTTCCCCAAACACCCACGAAGACCCCAGCTCTTCCCTCCGCGTGGCGGTCTGCGCTGAAAGCCGCTCCTGTGGTGACGGGGAGGCCAGCATGCACCTCCCCGACCCGCTGGCCACACGGCCACTCCCCACGCGGGGCCCGTGGGGGGAGGGGATCCCAAAGGGAGGAAAGCAGGGGGGCCCCACAACCCTTCCGGAAGTGCAGCCGTGGTGAAAACCACACGGCGCCCGGGTGACAGGGTGTACAGCCGCCTCCCTCTTCTCACCGCGGGGGACTGAACACAGGGCCTGCTGCCCCACCGCATGCGACACCCCAGACCCATGTGACTTTCAGTAACAGGACAGACGAGGACATAAACATTAACAGATCACTTTTACAAAAGCCCAAGTGAATGTCAAAGTTAATTTTGAGGGTGCACCCACCCCAGAAGGTACCCCCAAACCCCAGAGCACAGAGGAGGCTGTGCCCAGGGCCAGGGCTGACCCCACTGGGGCTCATGCAGGCCAGATCCATGTGCCTGGTCCCTGACTGGAAAAGAGCTGGGGTGACAAGTGGGGTGACAGGTGGTCATCAGCGAACAAAGCTGCCGCCAACAGGGACCGGGGTGGGAATATTCCGGAGTGCAGGGGTGAGCAGCACGGCAAGCTCAGCACACCCGAGGGGGCAAGGCGGGGCAGATGGGGCGGGGCCGTGGGAGCCCCTCGGGGTCAGAGAGCCCCAGGGGGCAGCAGAGCCCGGGTTCACGCTCAGCCCCGCAGACACGCGGCCCCTCGCACCCGGCTCAGGAGCCCCCCAGCCATCCATGAGGACTCTTTCCAAGACTTCCCCACCTCAGCTTCCTAATGCCCGGCTTCCAGGGTAACTCGCAGAAGCTGGGGCTGGAGGGGCCGGCGCCTGCCCTGCACACCGTGCACGGACTTAGGCCTCAGCGCCGGCTGCCCAGGCCGCCCCTCCACGGCCCTGGCTGGCTCCCACCGAGTCACTGGAGGACGCAAGACACAACCGGTAAAGTGAAGCGGCACACATGTCCCCAGAACATGGACGAGCGCATCCCCCTACCGCGTACCCCCCAGCTCGACTCCTACCCGGAAGCCCATGTGGCCGTGTACTGGCCACCCTTGCCCTGGGACCCCAAGATCAGCATGGCCGCTGGGGAGCTGGGGACCAAGGCAGAGCAGTTATCACTCCAGGTCACGCTAGCATCCTGGGGTCACCTCAGAAAAAAGATCCGAGGGAGGCGGACCCCCCAGGCCTCATCCCCACCTCACCTCCAGGCTGGGGGTTCTGCCCGAAAGCCCCAGCCCGGTGTGGCACGGCCGGGTCCCGGGGAGCAGCATTTGTGCACCTTAGGGGTTCTTTATGTTTCACCTTGAACCACCGGTGGTATGTGCATGACTGTCCCGTCGGGCGGCTGGGACCACGGGCGGCACAAACGCATCTAATCAGTTATCTGTCTTTCTACTAATAAAATTAATGAAAAGTCCATAAATGGACCCAATCTAGTCAGCTGCTTGAATCTGAATAGTTATTGCCCAAATATAAATGTCAAGGCAATCACACTAACGAGAAATTGTAATAATCAACAAGTCTACTTATTTCATTAAGTTAAAAGAAATATATTTACATTCCTGGTTTATCAATGATTCTCTAAATCTTAAAGTTTTCCTTAAGGAACTGTAATACAACACGGTGCACACTTGTGGGAGGCTGAGGCAGAAGAATTGTGAACTTGAGCTCAGCCTGGTAAACTGAGCAAGACCCTGTCTCAAAACAAAAAATTAAAAAAGCTGGGACAGACCTCACGGTGAAGGCCCTGGCTTTGAGCCACAGTATCCCCGTGCAAAGAAAATCCTCCTCTGTATCTATTTCTGCTCTTCAGACAGCTGGACAGCCCAGGGACCGCCTTTGATCCCACCCCTGGATCGTTTCATGAACTAGTGACGCGGGGTTCTCGCATTAGCCCTTCCTCCAATGGGCCCAGAGACCTGGGGACGCCGCTCTGACGGGTCTCAGTTCTGGGGGAGTCAGGCAGTTGTCACACCCCTCGGGGTCACGCTCAGCTCACCCAGCGCCCTCTCATTCTCCCGGGAGGCTCAGGGCTGCTTTCACCACCTCGCTCGGGGCAGGTGTCCCTGGGGTCACTGGCCAGCCAGGAACCTCTGCTCCTCCCTGCACCAGAGTCCACCCTTGGCCCTCGCTGGCCACTCACTCACATCTCTGCTCCAACACACCCTTCAACTTGAGTCGATGACCTCAAAGGGCAGGTGACATCACAGGGCTGGACTGGGCACATGTGGCAAGGCGCTGAGAACCTGACTGTTATTTAACAGGATGCGACCTCAAACTCTTCGGGTCCTGGTGCTCAGCCATCCCAGGAGGTGCAGGCAAGAGAGACAGGGAAGGGGGCCCAGGCGGGGCCGCACCTTGTCTGGGGCCGCGGTGCAGCTTATTCCCATGTAGAAAGGCACTCTCGGCTGTCCGGGCAGGAGAGCGGGCCACTCTACACCTGCTGGGAGCCCCTGGGGGACCCTCAGCCAGGCTGCGGCCCGGGGGCTGTGTGAGCGACCGCAATGGGAGGGGCAGGCTTGGGGAGAAGGGGGGCTACCTTCTGGGCCTGCGCAGCGAGTGCCCTCAGCCAGTGCCATCCTCGGCAGGTCCCGGGCTCTACAGACACCCAGGGCTCACGCAGGTCCCCTGGGCAGCAGGAGCGGACCTTGAACAGGTGACACGGGGCTGGACAACGCCTAGATTTCTCAGCACGCTGGCCACGGATGCGGGGCCACGAGGGCGCATGTGACAGCAGTGGGCTCCGGGCTGAAGCTCTCCCGCCTCCCACTGTGTCCTGCGTCCTCCCTCTGGCCCCAGACACCGGAGCTGGGACCCGGGCAGAAGAGGGGAGGCGGATGGTGAGGGCCGCGCCACCCTGCTCAGAAAGCTCAGCGGGCACTGGCACCAGGCAGGTCGGCACACGCAACCCAGACGCTCCAGGCTTCCGCACTCGGGGAGACGGGGAGGACCTGCTGGGCCCACAGAAAGCCCCACTTTGAGGTCGGCCCCAGCCTCAGGGTACACAATGACTGCGCCCCAGCCAGGGCCCCGGAAAGTCCACCTGTGTGTGAGTACTGCTGAGGTGGGGCCGATGCAGCTACAGGAAGGGCAGTAGGGGCGAGGGGCACAGACAGACAGACAGACAGCCAGAGGCTGGGGGCACGCCCTTGTGGCCCCACATGGCCAACAGGTCATCAGCCAGCTTCCTTAGGACATGGCCTCCCTTGCCCCTTCTACCATAAGTCACTAACATCCCAAGGCACCCAGGTCGCCACCTTGTGACGGAGGAGCTGTGGTCACCCACCAAAGCCACACAGCACAGGCCCTGCGAGGGCGCTGGGCTAAGCTGCAGATTGAGGGAGCCCTCCTAGACCAACCCGACCTCCCGCCAACGGCCTCCTCCTGGACCTCGCGCCGAGCAGAGGCTGTTTGCTGTTTGGAGCTTTGGGCCTCGAACCGAGCGGACACAAAGCGTTGATCCAGTGTGGCCACCTAGCCCAGCTGGTGAGGCTGAACCTAGGACACAGCCGCAACTGCTGTCCCCTCCACTTCCCCCACGACGCTGTCCCGGATTCCAGTCCCAGGGCCACCTCCACAAGAACTGTCTGCTCCAGGCCATGGCTCCAAGCCCACCTGACTGCTGCTCCCTGAACCCCGCAGAACCCCCGGCTCCAACAGGGACCCCCAGCCAGGCCTCTCCCACCTCTTCCTGGTCCCTTCGCATGGCACAGTCTCAGCCAGGGTCTCGCTGGACCAAGGGGTGGGCGCTGGGTAGGATAGCTCTGCAGGGACTCAGAAGGGACAGCAAAGTCACGCACAGATTCCCCCATGGAAATTCCCAGGAAGATGCCCATTGTCTTGAGTGGCTCTGTGGACGCGTCCAATGACAGACAAGGCCAGCGCAGGTACCAGTACACCAGCAAGTTCCCACAGATCCAGGGGGCGCCACGTCTGTCTGGCACGCCACACGGTGTGTCCTGGCTCCCAAATTAGTGCCTGCGGTGCTGGCTTCCCCAAAGCCTGGTGTGAGCAGATAGGCTTTCAGTTAAAAAGCCCTCACCTACTTCCTCTGGCAGCCCAGAAGTAATTACTGTATAATTAAAAAGCATAAGAAGAAAAGGCAGAAGGCACTTCAGTTGGTAAATCCGAGAGCTCCGTCCGCACAAAGCTCCACGCGGACACTGACAAGACCGAGCTGGCCTGTCCCTCACTCCCCTCGGAGTAACCAGGGGCACAGAATCAGACAGAGGCTGCTCCAACTAGCTGGAACTGGGGCCTGTCCAAACCGTCCCTGCCACAGTGACCACTGCAAACCCACCGGCTTCCTCCGCCGGGATGGGGGAGGGGGAGGGGCAGCTCCTTCTGTACCTCACCCCATCCGGCTGCCCCACAGCTGGACACTCAGCTGGCCTCTGAGCCCCGGACCTGGCCCTCCCCGCAGACCCCAGCTCGCCAGCCTGTGGCAGCCCTCTCCCTCCGGGGAGCGGCTCCCAGCAGTGTGCGGAGCTCAGCACAGGGGGGACCAACAGCAGCCCATCGAGGCCCTGGAGACCCAGGGCAGGCGTGAGCACGCCCGCACGCGCTCCAGGCAAGCGTGCTGCCTGGGAAATTCATCAGGCAGCGACGCCCAGCTCTGGTGGAGACACAAGCCGAAAACAAAAACAAAACGACCAGTGCCGGCTGCAAACTTCCCCCTTTCCAACCTGTGGGCCCACAGTCGGTTCTCGTCCATAGGCCCCCAGGCCATGCAGGGTGGCCCCATCCCCGTGGTCACCCCCGCACCACGCACTGATCTCGGGGGTGGGGTTGGGTTTTCCCCTAGACTGGTGAGGGCTCTATCCCTTCCCTCTGCTCTCACACCCAACAGCTCCGGGCCAGACACCCACAGGGAATCCTTCGAGGAGGATCCTTCAGGGTCTCCAGGGTCTCCAGCGTGCAATCCAAAGAGCCAGGAGACTGACAGACGGACAGAGGCGCAGGCCTAGGCTTCTCCGGGAAGGGAGAAAATGCTGGCCTCCACCTACACACAAGCCTCCAGGGCAGCTTCCTGCAAACAATGCCATCCGGAGGCCGAGGGAATCAGAACCAGCTGCCCTCGAAGCCGGCCTCGCCCAGGACACATCGGTCCTCCTTTAGCCTCTCCGTCCCCCACCCCCTTAAGAGAAAGTCATCCCCCAAGAAAGTTACGGCAGACGGGTTGAGCAGGGACCCAAGGGCCAGCTCGGAGGTCTCAGCCCTCCCTCAACGATCCGTATGTTTCCGGAAAACAAAGCCGGTGGCCAGAGTGGAAGGGGGAGGGCGCAACCTAGCTGGGACTTCCCAGGCAGTGGCAGCAACAGGTGCCCCCAACAGGACCCCCTTCATCGGCCCAAGTGCTGGGTTCTGACCCGCAAACGCCTGGGACCCTAGGATGGGAACCCGGGGGTGGGAACCACGGTGGGGAAGGGTTGGGAGTGAAGAAGGACGGAGAAGCCAGGCGTGCTATCTAGCAGGCCAGGAGACCAGGTGGGCAGAGGGCCTCAGAACAAGAGCGGAAAATGGGGGTCGGGGGGCACGTGGGCGGGCGGTTGGCTTGATTGAGAACTGGAGCAGAAACGCGACAGGTGGGCTGGGTCCTGCGGGGTCAGGGGAGGGCGGCAGGGTCAGACAGTGGGGGTTCAAAGACGCGAAGAGGGGGTCTAAAGCATGGGGTACACCACGGGAGAACGAGGGGGTCCAAAGCAAAGGGTCGGTGGGGATGCGGCGCAGCAGGAGCCAGCGTGCAAGGTCCGCGAAGTGTAAGAGCTGCTGTGGCCCCCAGCGTAGGTGTGAGGGTCACTGAGGGACGCCGGGGATCGGTGGGGTCTCCAGCGAGGGAGTGCGGGTCACCAGGGTTCGAAGCTACGCGTCCGCAGGGCTTAAGAGGTTGGGGGGGGTCCCTAGCGTTGGATTGAGGGTCACTCTGGGGTCCGGGTCTCGGGGTCCGCGGGATGTGGAGGGCGGCGGAGCGGGGCCACGGGGCCTGGGTGGGGTGGGGTGGGGGTGGGGACCCAGGTCGGCGGACGGGCGGGCGCGCGCGTCGTTACCTGCGCTCCGCCTGGGGCCCGCGGGCGGCGACGGCCGGCCTCAGCAGCGCGGCGTCCCCCGCTCCGGGCCCCGTGCGCGCTCGCGCTCCGGCTCGGGCTCCGGCGCCTGCTGGGGTCCCCGCTCCGGATCCCGCGCCGCCGGGGCCGGCCTCGACATGTTCGGCGAGAGGGCCGGACTCGCCACTCCGCCGCGCCCGCTCTGGGGCCCGCGCGCCTTACACCGCCAGCGTCGGCCAGCGGGGGGCGGCGGCCTGCGCGTTACAATGCGCAGGCGCGACAGGGGCGCGGGCGCGCGCGCCGTACACGTCACAACGCGAGGCGGGGCCGAAGCTCGCCAGGGCGACTGGCACGCCGATTTACGACAGCAGGGGGCGCCGCACGACGGCTGCAGCGCTTTGCGGCCTCTCCAGTGCCGTCCCCCGGGAACACCGGAGACGCGCGGCCGCGGGGTCGCGCGCGAGCAGGGAAGGGGTCAAGCAGCTCCTACACCCTTTCGGGGCTGGGCTTCCGCCTCCCTTTAGACCCCCGCCCCCCGCCGCCATCGCCATGGTGACGCGTAGCCGGTCGCCCTGGCGCCATCCAGCCGCCGCGTCTGTGATGTCACGGTCTCGCCACCTGACGTCACGATGGGCGGTGTCTGTGGGCGTGGTCTGAGTGGGCGGTGGCGGGTGCTCGGTAGGTGGCTGGTGCTCGGTAGGTGCCTGGGTCCGGAATTTTCAGGTTTGGGGCCGGTGTTTCTAAATGGTTTACTTCGCCTGGAGGGGAAATGGTCCTAGAATGGTGGTCAGTATCCTCCAAAAGGAGGATAACAGATATAGAAAAGCCAGGCGCAGTGTGGCAAACATATAATATCAGAACTCTGGAGGATGAGGCGGGAGAATTGCAAGTTTGAGCCTAAACTAGGCAATTTAGCCAGACCCTGTCTCAAAACATACATGTGGAGAAAACACTGGTCGCTGCCTGTTGAGTTGACAGAGGCGGAGCATCTGCTTCTTGGTATCCTAATGCCTGGCGACTTAAGGGACAGAGGAGACAATGTCAACCCAGAACCTAAGGCCTCAGGGTCCCCAGCCTGCTGCAGGTCTCCAGGGGCAGCTGGTCAAGTCGACTGCGAAGCTTCCCATACCAAGCTGCGGCCCTGCACCCAGTTGGTATTTAATGTTTGTGGGTCTCAAAGTTCTTGCTCGTGTTCAATGTCACAGAGCCCTGCACTGAGCGAGGAACCTGGTGAGGAGGGTTGGCCGACCCAGGTCTAGCGCAGGGCAGGTCCTGGAAGGGAAGAGGAATCTGCAAAAATGGTTCCTGACCTCCCCACGGACTACATCCCAAGCGGGGAGAGTTTTTAAATCAGAGGGCACACATCCATTCAGATAGCTGCTGGCATCTCCTGCTCAGGGAGTCTTGGCTCTGGGGCGGTGGGGGGGGGGGCCCTAACAGGAAGTCGGCATACAGGATGGTATCCCATGGTGTGATGTGGCCATGTGGCAGGGCGCCTGGAAGAGGGCACCACCTTTAGCCAGATGGTCAACGAAAGCCGGACCCTTTCAAGGCTAGAAACTAAGACTGAGAAGAGAATTGCATGCACAGTGGGCTGCAGAGAACTAGCGAAGAATTCACCCCGGGAGGGAAGGCTACGAGACAGGTTTCCAGGGGCCAAAGCTAACCCTGCGAGGTGCCAGGACTAGGTGTCCTGTGGCACGCTAAGGGGCAAGTGGTGCTGGCCTTGACCCTTGTTGTCCTGTCCCATGTGAAATGTGCCCCCTTGGGGAAGCGCAAGCCACAGCCTGTTACTGTGTCTTCCTGATCATGATTCTCTGCTTCTTTCTTTCTTTCTTTTTTTTTTTTTTTTTTTTTTTTTTTGCAGCACCAGGGATTGAACTCTCAACCTCACGTCTGCCAAACAGGCGCTTAAGCTACTGAGTCAAACTCCCGGCCCTAGTTTTTTGAGGCAGGGTCACACTATGTAGCTATGTAGCCTTGCGCTTGCATTGTAGCCCAAACTGGCCTCGAACTCACAATGCTCCTCCTACCTCAGACTCCTGAGCACTGGGATTAAAGGCGTGCGCCACCACACCCAGCAAGGGAGTGTGTTTCAAATGTTGGTCTCTGCCAGCCATGCCTGTAGGAGCCACCACACACAGTAGGTGCTTTCTCAGTGTGCAGTGACTACCTATGGCAAATGGATGAATGAATGAAAGCTCTTGCAGAATTTGTAGAAGTCGACCTCTTTATTTTCTCAGATTTCCTGGCCCTGTCTCTCCTCTACCACTCTCAGCATTCAGGAAAATCTGCTGTCCGGAGCTCAGTCCCAGAGCACTGAGTGGACACAGTGGTCGCTGTCTGCACATTCAAGGTGACCTCAGGCTGTGACTCTGCAAACAGGTGGCTCGTGCAGCCCAAAGAATTCAGGCAGGAAGTCCCACCCTGGAACCATGCCAGCTGGAGAGTGACTTAGTGGGCCAGTCAGTCACCCTCCCTGGGCCTCAGTATCATCATCTGTAAACTGGGGCTAGTGCTGCGGCTCATGGGTGTTCCATAAAACCTCATGAATTAATGCATGAGAACCACCAGCGGAAGACCTTCAGTTTTCAACAAATGTTCCTATCATATGGAATCTTTGAAGAGGCAGATGGCCCTTCATGCTTCCTCATTTTTAACCAGGTCCTCTCCATGCTTTGGCTCTAGTCACAGGGATCCATTTGGGGAAACCTGGCAGGTAAGTGGAAAAGAGCCCATTTAGGGGTCCCAGTAAAATAGGAACATTGAGGACTGGCGATATAGCTCAGTGGCACAGTGCCTGCCTGGCAAGCACGAGGTCCTGAGTTTGATTCCCGGTACCAAAAAAAAAAAAGGAACATTGTAAAGATGATGACAGCCAGGCAAGATGGTGCATGCCTATAATCTCAGCACTCAGGAGGCTGAGGCAGGAGGATGGCCATGAGTTGAAGGCCAGCCTGGGCTATATAGTGAATTCAAGGTCAGCCTGAAATATATAACAAGACTCTGTCTCCAAAAACAAAAAAAAAAAAAAAGCAAAATTTAGTTTTTCCCTTTCTTTCATTTTCTTTTTCTCCTTGAAATAAAATGGATTTGAGGAAAAATTAAAAAGAGCCAGGCGTAGTGGCGCACACCTTTAATCCCAGCACTCGGGAGGCTGAGGTAGGAGCGTTGTGTGTTCGAGGCCTGCTTGGGCTACAACACGAGTGCAAGGCCGGCCTGAGCTACATAGTGCGACCCTGCCTCAAAAAAAAAACCAGGGCCAGGAGTTTGGCTCAGTGACTTAAGTGCCTGTCTGACAAGGCGCGAGGTTGTGAGTTCAATCCCCAGTGCCGCAAAAAAATAAAAAAATAAAAAATAAAAAGATGATGAGCTGCTCATCTTTGCCCCAGCCTCCAGAAATGAAAACAGGATCAGAGGCTCCTGGTAAAGCCCTGTGGGTCTAGGGGAGCAGCAGGGCAGGAAGCACCCCCTACACACATCCACCCATCCTCCACCTTGAAGACAGACACACACACACACACAGCCCGGTCAGGTCTCGGGCCGCGACCAGGTGACCTGGGCCAGTCCAGGCGCAAAAAAGCACCCTGGTTCTGTTTATCAAATTAGATTGAATTAACCCGGACTGTAGCCAGGCCTCCCTCCCCATCCGCTACGGCCGGGGGTGGGCCGCCTTGAGATCACTTCCTGTCTGCGAGACCCTCTGCTCTGCCCTGCAGATGTGGAAATCAAGGTTAGAGACATAAGGTGAATTAACCACCCGCCATGACCTGCGTTGGAATGTCCGACGCTGCTGGCAGCAGCACAACCTTCCAGTGTCATGTCCTGTGTCACCCAGTGTCCTCACCTGACCCCAGTCCCAGTGGCTTTGGTGAAGGAGGGCACAAAAAGCACAGGGCAAGGACTAAGACAAGTCAGGGACCTCTTTTCAGAAACCGTGAGCTCCAGAGGGGACACTGAGGCTGGAAGACATATGAGAGAGGCTGTTGGGGCAGGGTGACAGCAGGCATGAAATGGAGAGCGTGAGGGTGCGGAAGCACATGGCTGAATCACCCACCTCATGTGACCCCACTTCCTGAACCAGGTCTGTACCATGTGACCTCTCAGCCACCTCTGATTGGTCCAGGATGAGCCAATCAGATTCTCTCCTGGGAATGCCCACAAAGGAGCCTTTGGTGTCTGGCTAGCCTGAACTATGAAGCCAATAGCAGATGTCTTCCATTGTCTGGCTTCTCAACATTTGCCCTCTCATTGTTTAGATACACAGTAGGGCAACCAGCCATTCTTTTTTAATTTTTTTTTTTTTTGAGATTCCTGGAACATTGAGATTTCATTATTCAAACTGAGGAAGTCTCAGCCAACCACAGTGATTTCATCACCCCGAGTGTAGGGCATCCACAGCCCTAGCAAGCACCTCAGGAAGCCACAGTGAGACCCCACATCTTCGTCTCAGCACCAAGGTAGAGGGTTGAATGGTGTTCTCCAAAATTCGTGCTTATCTGGAACTTCAGAATGCGGCCTTATTTGGAAATAGGATCATTGCAGATGTCATTACTTAACGTGAATTCAAAGCTGGGCATGAAAAAAAAATAAGCTGAGGACAGGAGTAATGGACATGAGCTTGTGGCCATCTTCTGCTACATAGTTCAAGGCCAGCCTCGACTACAGAATGAAGCCCTGTCTCAAAAAAAAGAAAGAAAGAAAGAAAAAGAAAAAAGAAAAAAAAAAGCCAGGTATGGTGGTGCACTCCTGTAATCCCAGCACTTGGGAGGCTGAGGCAGGAGGATCATTATGAAGTTTGAGACCAGCCTGGGTTACAAAGTGAGCTCAAGACCAGCCTGAACTACATAGAGAGACCCTGTGTCAAAAAAATGGGTGAGAAGGGGGAGAGAAAAAAGGCCACAACCACACACACAAAAAAAGTTTCATAGCAGGTGTACTGGCACATGTGTAAATCCCCAGCATTTTGGGAGGCTGAGGCAGGAGGATGGCAAGTCCATCCAGCCTGGGCAACTTAGTGATGTAACAAGACTGTCTCAAAAAAGTGGGGTAGGGCCTGGGCTTGTAGGTTAGTGTGAAGACCCTGCATTCCATACCCAGCACAGGGTGGGGAAAAGGGAAGAAAAAGGGGAAGAGACTGAAAGAAACAGAGGAGGACCCATGTGAAGACAGAGACAGAGACTAGAGTAATGCCACCACAAGCTACGGGATGCCTGGTGCTCCACGCTCCAGGAGGTGCAAAAGGCAGGCAAGACCCTTCCCTGAGAGGAGGGGCCTGGCCCTGCGGAGACTTCTGCTGACAAGCTGCCACGGGGAGGCCACTGAGCCAGCAGATAACACGGTATTCAGAGCAGCTCCGGTTACAAAGGGCTTTCCCACCTGACGTGGCTGGGTGCCCAGTGTCGCCCGGCCGGCCCAGCAACATCCCTTGGAGAGGAGAGGACATCGCTTCACAGACATCACTCCACAGTTGGTTGGGATCCGACAGAAAGCAGCCCTGGACAGCAGGGGTCAAATGACTCATGTCCAGAGCTGAAAAGACACATGACCCCGCTGCTTTCCTGAATCTGCTCCAGGGACGAGATGCCAAGCTAATTCCCAGGACAGGCAGGAGGAGGAGAGGATCCGTCTCTGCGGTGTCTCTGAGCGGCTGAGAGCTCCTCCGTAGGGCCAGGGGTGTGGCCAGGCAGCACGTCGCCTGCCTCCCTAGCAAGTGTGAGGTTGTGAGTTTGATTCCTGGTTTAAAAAAAAAAAAAATCATCTATAAAAGGCTGGAATTGGGGGCTGGGGTGTGGCTCAGTGCTGAGCACTTGACTAGCATATGCAAGGCCCTGGGTTTATCCTTAGTACCAGCAAAAATAAATAAATCAATGGATAGAATTGGACACGACCTGAACTGTCAACTAGGTTTCCTCCTAGTGCTACTTGACTGTTAATGTCTGCCGTGTTCAGGTCATCATTGATTGGTTGATTGCTGATGTCTAGTCTATGCATAGAAGAAACCATTGATTGATTGATTGATTGATTGCTGATGTCTGCCCTAAGCACAGACTAGAGGGGATCAGCCATTTGTTGATTGATTACTGATGTCTTCCTTGTGCAGAGTGGAGGAGAGGTTCATTGATTGATTGCTGATGTCTGGCCAATGCATAGCAGGCAGAAAGGCACCATTTATTCATTGATTACTGATATCCTGTGCAAAGAATGAAGCAAAGCATCACTGATTGACTGATTGGTAATATCTGCTCTGTGCACAGGAGGAAAGAAGGCATCACTTATCGATTGGTGGTCTCTGCCTTGTGCACAGAATGGATAAGGGCATGAGTGATTGCCTTATGCATAGGATGCAGGAATGCATTCATTGATGACTGATCTCTGTATTTTGCAGAGTGGAGAGAATCATCAATTGATTGATTATTTATGTCTGCCCTATGCACAGGCTGGGCAGCACAGTCCATTTACCATCCTGATACTGGGTGAAAGGGACTGGTGACCCTTCTAGCCCCAAATTCATTCTCTCTCTCTCTCTCTCCCTCTCTCTCTCTGGTTTCTTGAGACAGGGTCTCACTTTGTAGTTCAGTCTGGCCCTATGTGGTGCAGGCTGGCCTCAAACTCATGGTGATCCTTCTGCCTCAGCCTCCCAGGTGCTGAGATTCCCGGCATGCATCATCATGCCTGGCCTAGCCCCAAATTCTGACATCAGTAATTCAACAAGTATCCTTTAGTTCTGTTTCATATCTTTTTTTTTT
>RJWM01031470.1:0-22387 GCA_004363535.1 Dasyprocta punctata | reverse complement strand
AATGAGAAGACTGTAGGTCAAATACCTTTAAGAATTCTCACCAACAACCTAAGAATTTGTAGTGGTGTAGAAAAAAGTGAATCTTTTTGAAAAATTGAATACATGGCACATAGTACAAGATAGGTCAATAATTTAAGGAATAAGATGAAGTTTCAGGAAAATACTTTATTTAATACATGACAAGATATTAATCACATTCACATCAATTTTCTATTTTTTTCTTTATTCATCTCTTTTTCTTTATTTACATTTCCTCTTATTTAAATATTTTTTTATTTAAGAGGAAAAAAAGATACAGAAAAGAAAGACAAAAAGCAAAAGAGACAAACAAACAACAACAAACCTAACAGTATAGGTTTACAAAACAAGATGATAGGAATTTGACAATGATTGCAATATTATATATCGTTACCTACAAAAGGGTTGTTTAGATTAACAGATATAGACATGGAAAATTGATTTAATCACATGAGTATTAACTGTTCTTTTTCAATAACTAATACAACTAATAGTTTAGTCATTTTAGCTATCTTATGTATACATACATACAAATTTATTTCTTTTTCCTTTCACCTTCCTTCTTTCCTTCTTTCTCCATCCTAATTACTTTTGCTCTTTGAGCAGTTTCTTACCCTTACACAGCATTTATTGTAGATTTTGGGTAATATATACTGTTTCATTTTCTTACACTAGGGAGACAATATGGTATTTACACAAGTGAGTTTGATTTATTTCACTTATGAGTATAGTCTCAAGTCGTGTCCGTTTACTTATAAAAGTCTCGATGCAATCTTTCTTGATAGCTGAGTAGTACTGCATTGTATAAAAATACCACATCTCTTTTATCTATTCCTTGATTGATGGGCACTTGTGTTGTTTCCAAGATCTGGCTATTACAAATTGTGTTGCTATAAACATGGGTGCTCAAATATCACTGTGGTATGATGTTTTCACTTCTTCTGGAAAGATGCCAAGAAGCAGGATAGCTGGATCAAATGTAATCTCTAACCATCACTTCTTGAGGAATCTCCACCCTAATTTCCACAGTAGTTGCACCAGTCTACACTCCCACCAAAAGTGGAGAAGAGTTCCTTTGTCTCCACAGCTGCTCCAGCATTTGTTATTGTTTGATTTTTTTAATGTTGGCCATTCATTCTGGAGTGAGATGGAATCTTAGTGTTGTTTCAATTTGCAGTTCCTGAATGACCATTGATGTTGAAATTTTTTTCATATATTTATTTGCCATTTGTATTTTTTCCTCTGAGAAGTGTGTATTCATCTCAGATGCCCATTTTTGGGTTGGGTTCTTGAATTTTAGAGGCCTGATTTTTTTTTTTTTAATTCTCTGTATGTTTTAGATAGAAGTCCTTTGTGTGAGGGAGACTTGGCAAAGATATTTTCCCAGTTCGTGGGTTTACTTTTCACTCCGTTGGAGATTTCCTTTGACACGCAAAAACTTTTTAATAAGACTAGATCCCAGTTGTTGATTCTGGGAAGTATTTTCCATGAGGTTTGATCAATTTTCATTAAATTACTTCTAAAGAAGATACAACTATATAACTGAATAATTTGAGAATATTTAAAATCAAAAGTGAATGACTGAAAGAACTGTTCATTCTTTGGGCCATAGGGGAAATGTAACTAGAGCAGGCCACTCCACAAGCCGGATACTCCATCAATTATTGTGAAATATAACCTGATAGCTACTCAAGTTTTGAGATTATATTTTGAAATCATGAGTGATATTTTAAGGAAATGTTGCTGGGAAGGCTTTTGTTTCTCTCAAAGCATAACCAAATTTGTTTTGACTTTGTAACTAGTATTCTAAGAGGTTATATTTACAATTATTTTTTGTTTGAGATGAGCCAGATGGTGGCATCATTTTCATTCAAATTGTAGCTTTGAACTTTATTATCTAAATATTTTGGTTATTTATGTCACAGTAGAGTCTAAATGGTGTTTTTATGCCAAATGTCAGTTTCCACAAATTGACCAACTGTCTACCCTGCTTTAGGCATGGTATTAAGTGATAGAACTAAAAATATAAATATTCCCCGAGCTATTTTATGCAGGAAAAGCTTCCATGCCAGTAAATAAATTTATAATATCACATGCCTGTCCAAAAATTTGTAAAAACTAGAAATTTAATAGCAAACCAAAGTGACTGTGCTCATCTATTTCTAGGAATGAAGTTAGTTAAAACATAAAAGGGACCGTGACAGCTAACTTGAGGCCTAAGAAATGACTGTTTACTATGAAAGCAAAAGAACGATATAGATAGAATGAAACATTTTTGTAAAGCCATAAATGAAAACTACAAAGTGTGATTGAAAACTACAGTCAATATTTAAAATTCTAAATTATGCTAAAGGATATAGTGCCATTAATATCCTCCAAAGCATTCTCCTTACCTTTGAACATTTTTTTTACATTTTTTAAAATTTTATTTTAAAAAGAAAAAGATAAAAAAGGTAGAAATAATACAGGAATTAAAAAAAAACCAGTAAGAAATCAACACTAGTTAACATATTGCATGCTGTTATCTTAGAAGTAATTGTGCAAGTTACAAGATCTAGGCAGGAAAAATGATCAGAAAATCAAATAATGACAACACAAATCATTCTTTTTGATGAGCTAACAGAATTAGTAGTATAGTTATTTATCTTGCACATTTATACATACATACAGTCATATGTATATATCTACATAAATATAATCTCTTCCTTTCTTCCATTTCTCCCTTCTCCTATCCCAGATGTTCTTTAATTTTGAGCACTTTATTTCCCTTCAATATTACAATACCTATTTTACATTTTGGATCTTACTACTCTTTTAGTTTTATTATTATTACTATTATTTATTTATTTATTTATTTATTACACTAGGGAGACATGATATTTACAAATGTGAGTCTGATTTATTTCACTTAGAAGTATAGTCTCAAGTTGACTCCATTTATTGTAAAAGTCTCAAGATCATCTCTTTTTGTAGCTGAGCAATATTCCATTGTATAAAAAAACCACATCCTTTTCACCCATTCTGCGATTGATGGGTATTTTGGTTGTTTCCAAGATTTGGCTATCACAAATGTTGCTGCTATAAACATGGGTGAACATATATTGCTGTGACATGACATTTTCAATTTTTCTGGGAAAATACCCAGAAGGGGAATAATTGGATTGAATGGAGCTTCCAGTCCTAGTCTTTTGACGAATCTCCATGGTGATTTCCACGGTTGCCATACCAGTCTACACTCCTACCAACAGTGGTGAAATGTTCCTTTTTCCCCACAGCCCCACCAACATTTGTCATCAGTTGATTTCATGATGGTAGACATTCTTTCTGGAGTGAGATGGAATCTTAATGTTGTTTTAATCTGCATTTCTCAAATGACCAGTGTTGTTGAGCATTTATTCATGTATTTGCCATTTGTATTTCTTCATCTGAGAAGTGCATGTTCATCTCAGATGCCCATTTTTGAATTGGGTCTGAATTTTGGGGGCCTGATGTTTTTCAATTTTTTATATGTTCTGGATATAAGTCCTTTATCTGAGGGACAGTTGAATAAATCTTTCCCACTCTGTGGGTTTTATTTTCACTTTGTTGGTGATTTCTTTTAAAGTGCAAAAACTTTTTAGTAAGATGAGATCCCAGTTATTGACTCTTTGAAGTACTTCCCATGCAGTTTGCATTTCATTCATGAACTCTTTGTCTACCCCTATGTCTTCGAGATTTCTACCTACCTTGTCTTCCAGTAGATTTAGTGTTACTGTTTTAATATTTAGATCTTTGATCCATTTTGACTTTAGTTTAGTGCATGGTGATAGACATGGGTCTAGTTTCAGTCTCTGGCATATGGAAAGCCAATTTTTCCAGCACCATTTATTAAAGAGGCTATCTTTCTTTCAGTGAATGTGTTAGTCCCTTTGTCAAATATGAGGTGGCTAAATGTCTTTGTAGTTGTATTTGTGTCTTCTAATCATTGATCCTCAGGTCTATTCTTTTTTTTTTTTTTCCTGTACCATGCTGATTTTATCACTGTAGCTTTGTAGTACAATTTCAAATCAAGGATTGAGATGCCTCCTGCCTTGCTTTTGTTACACAGAATTACCTTTGCTATTCTAGGTCTCTTCTGTTTCCAAATGAATTTTAGGTATGTTTTCTCTAGATCTGTAAGGTACGTTAATGGTATTCTGATTGGGATTGCATTAAATCTGTATAACAGTTTTGAGAGTATGGCCATTTTCAGTGTTGGTTCTTCCTAACTAAGAGGAATATCTTTCCATTTTTTAACATCCTCTTCAATCTCCTTTTTTACAGTACTATAGTTTTCAGCATAAAGGTCTTTTACATTCTTTGTTTAGGTTGATTCCTAAGTATTTCATTTTTTTTGGATGCTATTGTGAAAGGTGTCATTTCCATAATTTGCCTCTCAGTGAGTTTGTTGTTCATGTACTAGAATGCTACTGATTTTTGAGTGCTGACTTTACATCCAGCTGCACTGCTGAATTTGTTTATTGAACATTCTTTTATTTTCACCAATTTGTGAAACAGTGCTGGAAGTCAACTTTTATGAGTGATATTAGTCACTCTGTCATGAATGACTTGATGTTCTAAATCAACTCAAAATGTTTAACCTTCATGATAATTTTGACTTGAAGGTAGAGCCAAAAGTCAGATAGACAGTACCACACTAAGTGAATGAAGTAGATGAAGATGCAAGATAAAGATAACGTTTTCTTTTCAAACTGACTTTTTTCTTGGATGGCACTTGGCAGCAGAATTCACCATGTTTTTTACCACACCACTTACAGATACTCACTTCTCGAACTGTTTCAGAAAGTCATAGGAATGATACATGTTTTCAAAATGAGGGGGAGGATTTTGAGGGAAATTAATAGGAATGTGTCTTTTACTGTAATACATTCATTTAAAATTAAAAATTTGCCATATGTTTTAAGCAACCTTTTCATAATGCTGATTGGTAAGTTTACATCTAGAAAAGAAACTACAGAAAATGTTTGTGACATCAAGTTAACAAAGTCAAATAAGTGGTCAGAGGACACATATGTCAGGACTAAAGAAAACAGTTATTAGGGGAAATAAAAAGATTACTGGTAAGAGTGAGGATCTTCTTCCACCATTAAATTTTGGTTTACTGCCCAGACATATAGCAGGACCAAATGCCAGTGCCATAACTCATGGGCTGTAAGATAATGAAGCTGTGTGATCAAGATGTCACTATGGTCCCTGCTCTGATCAGGAGGTGAGATTCAACAGCACTCTGGTGGGTAGAACTTTGGCTATAGCCCTGTCTCCCAAATAAGAATTCATAGCTGCTGGAATAAAAAATGCAAAGAAGCACCATGATGTGGTAGGATGCTGTGTTCCAGGTCTTGTGCTGGAATTTGAACATCGTATTAACACCCCAGGAGCTTAGTCTCGTGCTAGTTTCCATGGAGGTCTGCAGGATACCAAACTTTAAGGAACTTGTAAGGACAAGTTAATCATTGCTTTTTTGAATGTTAATCTGTTTGAAATGTACTGTGGTATAAGTAATCTGAATATTTTTGTTATTATTTTCTAAGTGTATCCATTTACTTTGTGGTAAAGCTGGTATTTAAAACCAGTTCTGCATGACTTTTGAGCAGACATCCTTAAACATTATTCTATAGACCTTTGCATCATTCAAGATACAGCTTTTCATTTAATATTGACAGAATTGTTGTATTAAATCTGAAACTAGTGACTTAAAGAAAACAGCTTTATAAGAAGTCAAAGGATTTTTTGCTATTCAAGATAGTTCTGCATTGTCTTGCTTAACCTTAGTCCTATTACTAAAAACCACTTGTGTTTGTCATTTATCTTCTGATTTATTCAGTTACCTACTTTAACCTGCTCAATTGCATCTGCATTCAGTCTTTCCTTGTCATAGTAATATTCTCTCCTTTACTGAAGAAGAAATCACCTAAAATGCAAATCTTATCTTGAAATGATTAACTAAGTCACCAATAATGTTCCATTTCCTTGGAGATAAAAAGGAGTATTTAGTAAATAACTAACATGTGGGAGATAAACAAATGAATTTTGAATGGATTAATTCAAATTTACTGCCTCATTTAGCTGAAAGTTATGTAGAAGAACAAATATAATCAGCAGGAAGGCATGATATAGAATAGCTATAAGTAACATACATATGCATAAGTACTATACATTTTATATAATATGTAAAAGTTAAATATGTAGATAACCTTAGAAAAAAAAGAAACCACCTCAAATGAATCTGAATATTATTCAAAAGTTTGAATCACAGGAGCTCTGGAAAATTGGGTGAGTCCTAGCCCACAATAATTTCTATTGTATTTGGTTTTATTGTATTTCATCTTTTTTCTCAGATTTTACATCATAGATCATTGCTTTCCACTCTTGTGTATTTATTTTTCTCTGCTCTCAGTTGGACAATTCTCCCTCAAATTAAGCATATTTTATCCTTTGTAAAAAATAAGATGATGGATAGATGATAGAAAGAAAGACGATGTAGAGATGGACAGATTTCCTACTAGACTACTAATGGTCATGGTTCTGTGGCAATCTCTTTCTAGTCATGAAACTGGAGACAGTGCATGGCAGGGAAGAGAAGCTTGGTGGAATTTTAGGATCTACACAGCACCACCACTTAGGACCCCATATACAAAACTTCTTGCATGTTTTTATAGGGTGTGGATGGAACATAAGGACACAGATGCCAAAGACAGCTCATTATCATGTCTTTTCATGATAGCCTGCCCTGTGATCCCCAGCATGTACTTTTATTTTTGTTTCTACTTTTCTTCTGTTCAGCTCAAGTTCCATCTACAGAGCTATCGAACTCACAACCTCACGCCTGCCAGGCAGGCACTTTGCAACCATTCTCTTTTCAGATACACTTTGTCACTGTTTTTTACTTGTTTCAGTCAATTTTTTGCTTAAGATGAGAAGGACCTGGAATAATTTTTTTTTTGACAAGTCATTTCTAGAAGGACCTTCCTGATAATGGTTTAACCATAACATTGGCATAAAATTAAAAGATTCCATTATTTTTTTTAATATTTACTACAACCAGTAAATATATTTATTTTCTATTCTTTTCTTATTTGGCTATTTAAGAACATTCAAATTTGGTTCAATTAGAGAATAAGTATGGTTTAAGGAGACGCGCTGAGGTGTCAGTTGACACGGAATGTAATTGTGCTAGATAATTAACAAGAAAAGCTAGTGGTCCCTTCCTCTTTGGCACTGTTCTTCTGTTCTGTTTGTTTCTACACCTAACTAAGTGTCTTTGTTTTGCTTTGCCCTTTTGCAAAGTGTCAAAACATGGGCAAAATTTAGACAATATTTTTTGTCAGAGTATAAAATATACAGCCACTAATTCAGTTGCCAGGGAAGTAGGTATTCTCAACAGAAATATTCTGAGTCTGGCTTTTATTGTCTGCATTCCTATAAGCATGCTGATCAGCAGAGTTTCAAACATAATTGCCCATCAGGCTCTACATATAACAAATTTAAAGCTTTGCTAGTCCTCATTTGCAAACGTTTTTATAATCCTTCAGTCAAACAGTAACAAAAACTTCTGAACTACATGATCAAGTATAATCACAGCAATGAACCCCCTTTGAGCGCCAAATTTCTGTTTTTCACAATCACTAGGACCCAATACTTCACCTTAAAGGAGAAGCCATTTAAACTGGCTCACAGTTTCATGGAATGCAGTTTGAGGTTAGATGACTTCAAGGCACAAACACCATAGAAAAATGTATGGCAGAGCAAAGATGTTTAGTTCATGGTAAATGGGAAGCCAGGTAGGGGAACAATGTTAATTAGCAAGCGGAAAGTGACAAGACATAATACCCAAATTTACACTTCTGTGACTCACCTAAGGGTGTTCTCAACTATTAGTGTAAAGGACACTCAAGCCACTTAACTTGACACATTCCATCTTCACTCAAAGTTTTGGGATTTGAATATACACATTACTGTGGATACTGTCACTTCAAATTTCCTATTGACTTTCCCTTCTAAGTAGCTCCCAAATCAGTCCACTTCCTGTATATCTACTAGGAACCACTGATTCTAATCTGCTTCTTTTTCTGTCTGCTTTGGTGTAACAGTCTTTTAAACTTTGTATTCTATCTCTAGACACAACCACAGTAACCATGATAAAACACAAATTGACTTTCATTCTCTGATTCTGTTCATCTCTATCTATCTAATCAATTTTTTTTCTGAAAGCTGCATTTCTTTTAAAGCAGCCATGTCTAAGACACATAGAATGAATGTGGTTCTGAAAAATTAGAGACTTGTTTCCTTAGGCCCATGATCTTTTCGCATTATGTGATTATCAGCAAAATTTTATATGACTTGATTGTGCTATGCTTGAGGGCTGTGTAAATGAAAGCAGAACACTGACTAGGGAAGGTGCAGGGCAGTGCTAACCCCGCCTCCTGAGCCTGTCACACATGGTCAGTCAAATCAAAACTTGGGGATTTGGACATGACATATGCTTATGTGACTTGATAAATAAAAATGTGATTGTCAGTAATCATATTTCAACCTACCTACACATCCCATATGTATATTTGCAACTCCATTTTCAACATAAATATACTGCCTATAAATTTTCAAATGGAGTGTTTAGAGTTGTGCAGACTCAAAGAGCAATTTGCTTGTGTTTATGTACTAGACTTTTGTATATTTTCTCAGAGAAAAGTATTTCTTGCTTCACAATCATTCCTTACTTATACCACCCCTTTTTGGCAACATGTACACTTATGAATAACTATTTTCAAGGATAATGCAGACACAGTAAAATTAGATAAAGAATTTCTGAACACACTAGGAATTGCAAGCTCTTACATCAAAACAGACATTAACACATTAGTTTCACAAAAGCAAGGTCAAATATTCCACTAGTTTTATATTTATTTTACCCTATTTTTAATGTAATAGGGCAATGTTTTTAAAAAGATGTTTGTTACTTTTATAGAGGAATCGCAGCGTCCACTAGAGGAGTTGATCCCTGCAGAGACAGATCTCACAGATCTCTCTTTTTTGAGGGTGCTAACCTAGGACAGTAAAAATCATGGCTGACAATAGTGCATTACTACTACTGGGAGGAATACGCAGGCAGAAATTTATTCTAAAGTTTCTGAAACTTGCAAAGAAATCCCATTTTTTTGGGTCTAATTCATATGCTGAAGAGTCAGTGTCTCAGGTTGAAATAAGAGTGGTTGAAGAATCTGGAAAGCAAGAATGAATAAATGCCATGAAGCTTTCTTAATTTATACTTGTCTCTTTGGCACAGACTATTAAAATAATGGAAGTCTGTGTTGTAAAGATATGAGAAGGTTGTCCTAGAACATCAAATGAAAAATTAATAAAAGTTATTAATATGGAAATTACAGTATCCTGTGTAAAAATGGATTCAATGGAAGAATTTGAAAGTTTTGACTCTTTGGAATTTCAGAATGTATTCATAGTCACAGCCTTCCGTTGTCACTTGTGTAACTCTACCTTTAATGACTTATACAAGTGTGACCAAAAAATTATTGGACCACCTGTTATATTAAACTGTGCACAAAAAGGAGAGATCTTGCCACATTCATGTTGTCCATTGTACTGTGCTTCTATGATGAATTTAGTCTTATTCTTCACTGTATTCTGGAAGAAAGAAGAAATAGTAAAATAGGTGATATCATTTCATCGTATGGGTGGACTAACTTGAACAGATTTTAATTTAAAAGGGAAAATTTTCAAAAAAAATTTGCCACATTTGGTGGCAAATTGCACACAAGGAGAAAAAGTTAGGGTTGCAATGAGTGTGGACACTCCAATTATGAAACCAGATTGGATTTATCAGGCATGGGAGAGATGGAATGAACAAGACTTCTGTGTACCAGTTGATAATTTTAGAAATGAATTTAAAGTTCCTCCATTGCAATATTGCATTTTAAGTTTCCAATATTGAATTTTCAGATGAAGAACAAGTCAGTATGAAAGAAATAACTGATGAACAATTTACCAGTTGGAAATGGAAGATGCACTTACCTTATAGTTCCAGAGACTATAGTAAAATAAATTCCATTTGAACCTTCAAAGAAATTTTTTTTTGCTGCCATACATTAACTGTCTATATAAGTCATATGCAGCCTAAGACAATGCCTTTTTGCTTGATGTGCCCAAGGAAAGCTACGATGCCAAATACCCATGTTTAAAGGGAAGGACAGAACTATTTTTAAAAAATTGGAATAGCCCTCCATTCCCTGGGACTTGCTCATTGGCCTTTTTGCAAATTTCTAAGTAGTCAAAAAACTTGAAGATTTAATACACAAATTCAGTCATGTAGCAAGTTACAAAGTCAACTCTCAAAAGTCAATAGCATTCCTGTATGCAAGCATCAAAGTCACACAGAGAGAAATTAGGGAAAGCACACCCTTCATGATATTCTCCAAACAATGAAATACAACAGAATCAATCTAACAAAGGAAGCAAAAGATCTGTACAGTGAAAACTACAATACCCTTAAAAAGGAGATTGAAGAAGATCTCAGAAAATGGAAAGATAACCCTTGTTCTTGCACAGGAAGAACCAACATAATAAAAATGGCCATATTCCCAAAACTGGTACACAAACTTAATGTGATCTCAAATAGTGTACCATTAACATACCTCACAGATCTAGAGAAAATACTCTTAAAATTCATTTGGAACCAGAAAAGACCTAGAATAGCAAAAGTAAGTCTGGGCAACAAAAACCAGTCAAGATATATCACAGTCTCAGATTTGAAATTATACTACAAAAGTTCTGTGATAAAATCAAAATGGTATTGTCAACAAAACAAGCATGAGGATCAGTGGAAGATGCAAACACACTCAGCCACTTTATTTTTGACAAAGGTGCCAAATACCTTCACTGGAAGAAAGCCTCTTTAATAAATGGTGCTGGATAAAGTTTCTCCACATTTCAAAGACTAAAACTAGAACCATGTTTATCACCATGCACTAGACTCAATTCAAAATGGTTCAAAGATCTAAATACTGAAACAGAAACACTAAATCTACTGGAAGACACAATAGGTAGAAATCTCTAAGACATACGGGTAGGCAGAGAGTTCGTGAACAAAACACAAACTACATGGGAAGTGCTTCAAAGAATCAACAACTGGGATTTCATCTTATTAAAAAGCTTTTTTCTTTTAACATCAAAAGAAATCACCAACAGAATGAAAAGAAAACCTACATAGTAGGAAAAAAATTTAGCCAACTGTCCCTCAAAGTACTTATATCTAGGATTTCTAAAGAATTGAAAAGAAAATCAGGCCCCACATTCAAAGACTCAATCCAAAAGTGGGCATCTGAGATGAATACATACTTCTCAGATGAAAAAATACTAATGGAAAATAAATACATGAAAAAGTGCTCAACATCATTGGTTATTTGAAAAATGCAGATTAAAACAACATTGAAATTCCGTCTCCTCCCTGAAAGAATGGCTATCATCACAAAATCAGCCGATAACAAATGTTGGTGGGGCTGTGGGGTAAAGAAATCCTTCTCCAAAAAGGTTGATGGGAGTGTAGACTGATGCAACCACTGTGGAAATCAGTGTAGAGATTCCTCAAAAACTAGAATTAGAGGTCTGATTTGACCCAGGTATTCCCCTTCTGGGTGTTTTCCCAGAAGAATTGAAAGCATCATACCACAGTGATATAGGTGCACCCATGTTGATTGCAGCATAATTTGTAATAGATAAATCTTGGAAACAACCCAGGTGCTTATCAACCGAGGAATGGATAGAAAAGGTGTGTTTTTTTTAATATATAATGGAGTGTTACTCAGCCATAAAGACTCACTGTACCAGTAAAGCAAGAGTCAAGATGTATTAGTAAATATGATCATCCATAATGATATCTTTCGTTTCTAGATGATGAAATGGAAGCCCAAGTTGTTAAGCAATTGGCCTAAGAATCAAAGTTATTCAGTCTTCTAATAATGAATTACCTAACAAATGAATGGTTCTAGTGTTTTAGACAATGAATATGGAGTTATTGGTATATCTTTGGTATATAGATGAGACTAACAACAACATATTTAACTCTCAGATATCAAAAAGAGCTCAGACTGAACATTGAATTTCCAAAAAAGAATTGATTAAATTACATTTCGAGTTTCTCTGTCTGTTTGGTAACAGTGCTAGTTTCATAGCGTTTGCACATCTATTTTTAAAAATCTAAATGTACTATTTTAATGTATGTTTATTAATGCTACTATAAGGGAGATTTAATTAGTAAGTGAAATGAATTGTCTTACAGTACATGGTTGATTTAGAAAACTATGACGCTTTTATGTAATTTTTTGTAATAAATTTCAAAGTTTAAAATTGCATTCCACTTGAACAACTCAAGGAACACAATATGTAATAATGTTTATGCAGTACACACCTTAAAATAAACCAAATTTAAAACAATAAAGCAAATTGAAAGGTAGTATTAGGAATGCATTTTGAAACATATATGAAGATAATGGTCATTGTTTTACATGTAATTTAATCTCTGCAAATACATAAGTGCTACTTCTTTTTAATTTTAAAAAGGTACAATTAAGAAATAAAGGTAAAATTAAAATTTCTCAAAGTTCAATGTTGCAAAACAGAGACCATATGATAATCATAAAAGATTTATAATATGTAGACTGGAAGATACATAATCTAACTGTGTAAGATTTCAAATTGTCTTCAGATAAGGATTTTTTAAATAAATCTTGCTTAAGTAAAAAGCAACTTTTATTTAACAAAAGGCAGATTTTTGTTGACAACGATGGAAGTGTCAGGAAAATGGTGAGAAGGATATTGCATGGAAAATTTCAGAAGAGATATGAAATCTGAAAAGTTTTGTAAAATGTTGTAAAACTTTAAATTACCATCTAGGTATGGGCTTTTCTAAGCTTTGTCCAACTGTTTTTATTATTTTTAATTGATATATATTGATTATTCAATTATAGAGCACAGTACCACATTTTGACACAAGTATAGTGATAAAATCAGAGTAGCTATTTATCATTTCAAATATGTATTGTATATTTGCCTTGGGAATATTCAGAAGTCTTTCTTCTGGGTACTTGGAAATATACAATAAATTATTGTTAACCATAGTCAACTTACTATGGTATGGAACACTGAAATTTATTGCAGTTACCAATTTTGTAGTTGAACATTGACCTCCCTATAGTCCCTTCTACCAGTCTGTTCTCACCTCTGGTAACTGCTATTTGCTTCCAGTTTTTCCTTCCTGCCTGCCTGCCTTCCTTCCTTCCTTCCTTCCTTCCTTCCTTCCTTCCTTCCTTTCTATCTTGATTAATTTTCTTTCATTGCTGATACAAAGTATTCAACATCCACAAGTCAAAAGAGGTAAGGTTTATTTAGCTCACATTTTGTGGAGGTTTCAATCCATAATCAGCTGTCTCTCAGGCAGGGTGGCATGGCAGAGGGTCAACAGCTCATGGCAGCAGAGACAGCAAATACAGCAGGAGCAAAAAGGGGAACAAGCTTCTTTGTGCACCTTTTGTCTTATCCAGACTGCTGGGATTAGGGGGCGTTGCCAATTCAATCAGGGGAGTGATCCAACCATCACCCAGTCTTAATCCCAGCACCCTTAATCCCAGCATTGAACTCTGAAACAGTCATGAACTTTAGATTCAGCCACCTTCTGCCCCCATGACTTTATGAGGCTTTCTTTTTCTTTCTTTGTAGTTCTGAATGTTGAACCCAAAGGTCTTTACCATGACCTAGACCTCAGACCTCTTTTTAAAAGCTTTTTAATATTGATACAGAATTTTAAACTTGTGATTCTCCTGTCTCAGCCTCCTAGAATGGTTGAGTGATGGTAACATTTTTAGAAGATATTTTTGTTAGGAAACCTAAAAATTCAAATATAAAATTCCAATTTTATAGTACTTAATGCTAGTTATATCTGAATTGCGTTTTAAGAACACACAGTATAAGCCAGGCATGGTTGCGCACGCCTTTAATCCCAGCACTCAGGAGGCTAAGGCAGGTGGAGCGTTGTGAGTTTGAGGCCAGTTTGGGCTACAATGCAAGAACAAGCCTGGCTTGAGCTACATAGTGTGACTCTGCCTCAAAAAATTAGGGGTGGGAGTTTGGCTCAGTGGCTTAAGCACCTGTCTGGCAGTCGTAAGGCTGTGAGTTCAGTCCCTGGTGCTGATGGTAGAATATTCAAAATACTTTTTAGGATATTACTGTAATTTTTTTTCAACATATTAATGAGCCCTCAAATGTAAACTTTGTAAAGAATTACACATTTACATTTTATACTTATTATAAAATGGTATTTTGAAAAATAAAGTCAACATTAAATTTTCTTTCTGATAAAATTTCTCATTCCTAATTTTCTGAAAAATATTTTTCTTGGTCTTTCTTTCTTTCTTTCTTTCTTTCTTTCTTTCTTTCTTTCTTTCTTTCTTTCTAGCTGCTTCTTTTTTCTTTAAAGCCACTGAATTACCTATTCAGGCACAAGATTTTAGAGGCAAAATTCAAATGACTTTTTAAAATTTCTTTGTTTTGTTTTATCCCAATCCTCAGGATATTGGGTAGCTAATGGACAAGAGTTATGTCAGACTGAAAATTCACTTTCCATTTGAAAACTTGGATTAGCATGAATTTCACATGACTTACAATGTAAATGAATTATTAAAATAGTATGGTTTATATAATGTATTGCCAAAGTTTTGAGACTTTCATTTAACTTGTTATTGCAAAACACATTTTCAAGAGCAACAGAATGCACTAAACTTTCAAAAACTAAGTCTATGATTGTGAATATCTTTAAAAGCAAAGTTATACCTTGAAAAACATGAGGATGTCTCTACCAAAAAAATGGGAAATTTAGTCATTTTAAAAGATGACAAAAATCTAAATAGTTTACTATTTTCAGAAAATTGCTTTAAAGATCAGAATTTAAATATACACTTTTTATGTATTCTCTTCAAGATAAAACTTGTCTAGGTCAGATAACTGAAAAGGAAATATCTACATTTAGCAGAATCATGTTCTGAAGGCACACTGTGTACACAATAGTTACCACGTATCATGTGAGTAAATATTCTTTATTTGTCAAGAAACATGATAGCTTTATGAGGAGTATATAAATCTATATCAAATGATAAAAGCTTTTGCTGACATAGGTTTTTCCTACCCAAGAAAAAGGGACAACTTTCCATTTTCTGATATTTTCTTCAATTTCCTTTCTCAAAGTACTGCTGTTGTCACTGTTAGACTGATTCCTAAATATTTCATTTTTTCTTTCAGTGCTAATGTGAAATGTGTGGTTGCTCTAATTTCTCTCTGAGTTTTTTTTTTTGTACAAGTATTTCTGAGTGTTGATTTTGTGTCCTGCTATGTGACTGAATTTGGTAATCAAATCTAGAAGTCTTTTGGCAGAGTTTTTGGTGTCTTCTTTGTAGAGTATCCTGTCATCTACAAATAATGATAATTTAACTTCTCCTTTTCCTATCTTAATTCCTCCCTTTTTTTCTGTTGTCTAATTACTCTGGTTAATATTTCCAGAACTTTGTTGAATAAGAGTGATGATAGTGGACATAATTGCCTTGTTCATGATTTTAGAGTGAAAGCATTCAGTTTTTGAATATTTAATGTAATTTTGGCAGATGGTTTGTCATAGATGGCTTTTATCAGATTGAGATAAAGACCATCTATTCTAACTTTCTGTAAGATTTTTATCATGAATGGTTGTTGAATTTGTCAAATGCTTTTCTTACATCTATTGATATAACCCTGTGATTTTTGTTCTTAGCTCTGTTGATATGATATCACATTTATTGATTTGTGTGTGCTGAACATCCCTGAATCCCTGAGAAGAATCCCACTTGGCAATGGTGTATAAACTTCTAGATATTTTCTGCATTCTCTTTTCCAGTATCTTATTGAGGAATTTTGTGTCTATGTTTGTTATAGACCTTAGCCTATAATTCTCTTTTCTATTTGAATCCTTCTCTTGTGTTGGTATCAGGGTAATACTTGCTTGCAAAAGTAACTTTGGGAGTACTGCTTACCATTCAATTTAATTAAAGAGTTTGAAGAAGAGTGTCATTAGATGTTTTCTACATTTTTGTAGAATTCAGCAATGCATCCGTCAAGACCTGGGTTTCTCTTTGTTGGTTGGCTTTTAATTATGTCTTCAGTTTCATTGACTGATATTGGATTATTTAGAATTTTATATCCTCACATTAGCTTTGATAATTCATGTGTTTCTAGCAATCTGCCCATTTCTTCTGTCTTTTGCTTTATATTCTACTATGGGTTCTCAAAGTAGGAATTGGCAATCTTCTGAATTTCTGTAGGGTCTATTGTGATTTCATCCTTTTTATTCTGAATTGCATGATTTGAAGCTTTACTTTCCTTACTTTGTTAATGTTGTTTATTACATTCTCAATTTTATTTATTCTTTCAAAGAATCAACTCTTTGATTCATTGATTCTGTGTATTGTTTTCTTAGTCTCTACTGCATTGTTACACTTGTCTTTATAATTTCCTCCCTAATATGATCTTTTAGAATGACGTGTTCTTCTTTTTCTAGAAGCTTGAAGTTCAACTTTAGGTTGATTGTTTGAGCTTGCCTTATTTTCCTGATATGGTAATTTATCATTATAAGTTTCCCTCACAGCACTTCTTCATTGCATCCCATAAATTTCATTATGTTATATTGGAATTATCATTTAGTTGTTCAAACTGTCTAATTTCTTAATTTCATCTGTGGCCCTTTGGTTGTTCAGGAGGATGTTATTTGATTTCCATGTGTTGGTATAGTTTTTGTGGTTTATATTTTTCCATTGATTTACAATGTCATTGCACTATGGTCTGATAATATGCATGGGAAAATTAAATTCCTTTGCATTAACTTAAGCATGTTTTATGAGCTATTATGTGGTCTATTTTGGAGAATTCCCCAAGCACAGCTGAGGGCATTCTGATGTATATTCTGATGTTGTGGAGTAGAACTTTCTGTAGCCATCTACTAAGTTCATTTGTTCACAGATTTGGCTCTATTGTGGTATTTAATTCTGTCTAGTTGATCTGTTTATTTGTTACAGTGGAGTATCGAGTTCCCCCATTACAACTGTGTTAGTCTTCATTTGATTTTTCATTCCTGTTAATATTTGTTTTGTTTAATTGCACAAGCTGGTGTTTGGTGCATATGTATTTATAATTGTTACTCCTTCCTCTTTCAGCTTTCCATTATCAGGTATGTAGTGACCTTAATTGTCTCTCTTGCTTAGTCTTGGATTGAAGTTTACATTGTCTATAAATAGAATAGCTATCCCTGCTTTTTTTCAGTTTCTTGTTGCATGAAGCATTATTTTTCTTCCTTTGACTGTCATCTATGAATTTTCTTTTCAATTAATTGTGTTCCTTGGATGCAACATATTGTCAGATCTTGGGTCTTGATCCATTCTGCCAAACTGTTTCTTTTGATTGGAGAATTGAGAACATTTCCCCTGATAATTATAACTGATATATATCAACTTATCCTTGTCATACTATTTTCCAGTGATGGTCCTCTGTATTTCCTCTGTGTTTAATTGGTTGCCTTGGTGAATTCTGTTAGCATTCTTGGAAATGTCATCTTCCTCATCTCTTTCAAGAACATCTTTCAAACATTTTGAAGGGCTATTTTGATGCTCATGAATTCCTTCAGTTGTTCTTTGTCATGGATATGTCTCATTTCTCCATCAATTCTGAAAAATCATTTTGCAGGGTACATCAATCTAGGTTGAATGTTTTTTGTTCGTTTGTTTGGACTTGAAATACTTCACTCCAAGCTTTCCTTGACTTTAGTGTTTGTTTTGAGCAGTCTTCTGTGATTCTGTTGGACTTTCCTCTATGGTGATTTGTGTCTTTTCTCTTGCAGCTTTTAACGTTCTATTCTTAGGCTAAATTTCTGGACTCTTGGCTACTATATGCCTCAATGTAGATTTATTTTGATCAGGGCTAAAATGGTTCACCTAGCTGTATGTCCAATTCATTTTCCATGCTTTTTTCTTTCCATGAAATTTTTCTGCCATACCTAATTGTTTTGCTTTATTCAGTATTCTGTTTTGATTGGTTTTATTCTGTTTTCTTTTTGCTTTGATTTTGCTATACCTGATGTAATGGACAACTATTGTGAAGATAACAAGATATACTATAGTAGCTATTGTTTTCCTAGTACTGTATTCTGCTTTGAAGTGCTGGACCAATTCTACTGCTTTGTTTTGATTGACTTTGTTCTGTTTTGTTTTGTTGGATTTTACTGTCTTTAAAATGAAATTTTAAAAAAAGTTTTTCTTATGCCATTTGAGCCATCTCCTGCTTTTTCTTGGACCCTCACCAATCTCATTTTGTTCTTCATGGCATCATCTTGCAGCTATTGGATTGATTTTTCATGGTCCCTTGCTATTTTTAAGAAATCTTTCTTTTTGTGGTCACTATTCAAAATCTTGTCTTCTAGATTTGATAGTATGCCTCACATTGGTTCACTCAGCTTTGTATATTTTCTATAGAATTTTTGCTCTCTGGATTTTTTTGCATCTGTAGTAGATTTCCTTTCTTCCCTATGTTGAAATTTTCTATTTTCTTTTTTGAAAATCTGTGTCTACTTTAGATTCACTGAACAAGTCCTTTATTATGATCTTATGATCATCATCTCTTTTTTTTACCTGAGAGATTATTTTCAATCTGATTTTCTATATAGGATCAACTTTTAAAAAAAATTCTGCTGCTTCCATCTCAGGAAATTCAGGTGGGTGGTGTATTGGTTGATACGATGTCCCCCCAAATCCTCATATAATTTGGACAGGGCTGAGTCTGGTGTTCATGATTGGTGTGTTGTGTAGCGCTGGGATTCGTGATGTGAGTGTTGCACCTACCCAGGGTTCGAGCCAACATACAGGGTAAGAAAGAGAGGAATGCAGCTCTCTCTCTCTCTCTCTCTCACCAGCGCCCCTTGTTGTTGTGGCAGCCATGAATGGCAGCCCCACCATGCCACACTGCCTTGGAGCCAACTGAGTGTGGACTGAACCCCCAAGAAGCTGTAAGAAATAAACCTTTCCTTGCCTAATTTTGGGCATCAGGTATTTTGCCTCGACAATGAGTGGAATGTAACTAAGACAGGTGGCTTCTGATTTCCTCTACCTTGTTGTGCTCTGATCTTGCCCTGTATGGATTAGAGATCTGGGATTGCATTTTGCTTGTGCATCATGATGTTCTGTATTTTTTCATTTGTTTTCCAAGTTGATGCTTGTAAATTGGTTATGGCAAGTAGCTTTATTACTAGTATTGAGACTTCCATAGGAAATATCTATTCCTCTGAGATGTCTTCTAAACACAGCTGGTTCTTAGTCTTTTTGTCTGTCCCAAAAGTGTACCTTTCCAATTTATTAGAGATGAGAAGTTTCTATTTGTCCCAGAACCCAGTCTTTTGGTTCTGGACTATGGTAATCATTATGTGTTCAGACAATCAAAGTGTTATCATACAGGAGAGAATGACTGACTACAATAGGTATGATTCCATGGCTAAAGTAGTGCAACTACCAAACAATAGCATTAAGCACTGTCTAGAAACTGAAAAACTGTGATAACTATTAATTTTGTAGCTTTAGCCATAGAAGCAAAATTTAGTTACTTAAGAAAATTCAGCAGAAACCAGGATCTAGTATGCAGTGAGTTTCCCCTTAGTAGAGTTATTTTACCCTGTATGGTGGAAGTTTAAGACTGAGAAAGCAAAAAATAGAGAAATAAATGAAGATAAATATAGTAGAAGTAAGATTGAAGGACAAAGGCAGATCACCCAAGCTTTGGGGAACTAGAGAAGAACACAGGAGAAGGAGAAAGAAAGAAAATGTGGAAGTAAATGAGAAAGACTAAAGACAATGTTCACTCACATGAAAAATCGAAAAGGAAATCAAAGAAAGGAAAAAAGGACAAACAAAACAAAATAAACAAGCAAAACAATAAAAGCAAAACCCAAACAAGCAAAAAACAAAAAGAAAAGATTAAGAAAAACAAAACAAAAGAACAAAAACAGTAAAATTCCTTTGATGCCCACTGTTTGTTGGTAGTGTCCAAGTCAGAGTCCAAATCTGTACTGGGGAACCCCATCACATTTTCATTAGGATAGGTGCTGAGTGTGGGGATGGTCTTGGCCTCTGGATGTGGGGACTGGACAGGTGTCTTCAGCCAGCAATTTCTTAGATGTCCCATGGTAACTCACCCACATTTCTTAACCCCGTGTGACTCCATCTCAGTCACGCAGTGATGAAAGAGACAGCCTGTTGCTGCTACCCGTCCCATGCTCAGTTTCCCCTTTCTGGACTTTACATAGCTTTTGCTAGTTTACTCTGCAGGAATGTCTCTCTCCTCTCTCAGACCACTGAGTGCAGGGCATGGGGAATGATGCAGTAGGACTCAGTACCTTTGCCGCTACTGCTGCAATTTCTCACCTTGTTACTGCTAGAGGCTCCAGATAACTGCTATGGCACACAACAGCAACAACAACAACAAACAAAAAACCCTCAAACAAAACAACAAAACAAACTGCTATCCCATGGGGAGAGAGCAGCGTTCTGGTCACTTGCCCCTGCGTATGTGTGCTGGCATAATTTGCTACTAGACTGCAACATCTTGTTTGGAGGAAGGCAAAAAGGGTGAGGGACCATATACTCCAGGTCTATGCCATATGGCTTTGGTTTACCATGCTATTGCAGTTCGTCAGCTTTTGGGAATGTCCCAGAATGGAGATTTCTGTGCTGCGTAAAGGTGGAGATCCTGCAGGCAGCCCAGTTGGCTGCTTTGGCATTATATAAAGAACTATGCCTATGTTTTGTTTGATCTGCATGTGTCTTATTTCAGATTGATTTTGGTATCAGGATATATGTCCCCCATGTCTTCCAATTACCTGTATTTCTAGTTGATTTTCTGAGTAACTCAAACATGGCTCCTGTTCTATTCAACCACATTGAATCTCCACATAAATAATATTTAGCTGTAATTTATTTTGGTTGTATTGACTGCTAAATGATACATTTTTCAGATATTTCTATCTTGTTTTAAGAGCTGTTTATTATTACATTTATCTATTGGTGAACACACAGAATGTTTTTACAATTAAAGCAATATGGCTAAATGAGTGTATTTGTGTACCGCTATGCATATTTGAGAGGTTTTCTCTGAGGTACATATCAAAGCATAGTATTTTACTGACTTTTTCTTTTGTTTTGTTTTGTTTTGTTTTGTTCTTGTGTTTTGAGATAGGGTTTCACTATGCAGTTCAGGCTGCCCTTGAACTCACTTTGTACACAGGTTGGACTCCAACTCACAGTGATCTTCTTGCCTCAACCTCTTGAATACTTGAATTACAGGCATGCCACCATGTTGGTAGAATGGCAATATTATCTTTTTTATCTTTTTTTTTTTTTGGTGCGGGGGCTCAAACCCAGGACCTCAAGCATGCTAGGCAAGCTCCTGCCACTGCACTATAGTGCCACTGCTTTAATGACATTTAAAAATAATGAAATGTATCATATTTATTTTAAAGATTTAGGGCAAAAGACTTGGGAAATTGTTTTCTGGGGGTTTAAAAAAAGTATTAGATATGACACAATGTTTAAAATGTTGATTTGGCTTGAAGCGTGGCTGGTTGATAGAGTCTGAAGAATTCGCTCACTTATAATCTTTCTATCCTTTTATAAAGTATTTCATCTTAAATAAAACAGATTTTTAAAGATCACACAGAACAATGTAGAACTTTTTTTTTGTTTTTTTTCTTTTTGAGATAGGGTCTCCCTATTGTGTCCAAGCTGACATTGAACTCATTAGCCTAGTCTGGCCTTGAACTTGAGGCAATCCTCCTGCCTCAGCTTCTCAAGTGATAGAATTACAGGCGTGTGACACCACACCTGGCAACAAGGTAGAATTCAAAGAGAACCTTTTGTAATCATTAAGGTGAATAGAAAAATATGTTCCTCCATGTAAGACATCTTAAACTCAGTTTCCTCTTGTCTTCAAAAAGTAATCACTCTTCTGACTTTTCTATATTTAGCCTTATTTATTTATAATTTTAAGATCACTACATTTTACAGTCAAGTGTCGCGCGCTTGTCCCGGCCGGCAGGAAAACACACGACTCCGTGTAGCAGTAGGCAAGCTTTAATCGTCCCCGGAGAGGTACGCCCGAGAAGCCTCACACGCGTCCGTCCATGACGGCTCCTTCCGTGCTTCTCCCGCCCGAGAAGCCTCCTATGCGTCCGCTCCCAGCGGCTCCTTCCGTGCTTCTCCCGCCCGAG
>RJWM01031469.1:0-22387 GCA_004363535.1 Dasyprocta punctata | reverse complement strand
TGTACGGGAAACACTTCCCTGAATCAAAAACTGGGATCTCATCTTACTAAAAAGTTTTTGCATGTCAAAGGAAATCTCCAACAGAGTGAAAATGAAACCCATGAGTTGGGAAGATATCTTAGTCACTCTCCCTGAGACAAAGGACTTCTATCTAAAGCATATAAAGAATTAAAAGAAATCAGGCCCCTAAAATTCAAGTACACAATCCAATAATGGGCATCTGAGATGAACACACACTTCTCAGAGAAATACAAATGGAAAATAAATATATGAAAAAATGTTCAACGTCAATGGTCATTCGGGAAATGCAAGTTAAAACAACACTGAGCTTCCATCTCACTCCAGAAAGAATGGCCAAGATTGAAATTCAACCAATAACAAATGCTGGAGGGGCTGTGGGGAAAAAGGAACTCTTCTTCACTTCTGGTGGGAGTTTAGACTGGTGCAACCACTGTGGAAAGCAGGGTGGAGATTCCTCTAGAAGCTAGGATTAGAGATCCCATTTGACCCAGCTATCCCACTTCTGGGCATTTTCCCAGAAGATTTGAAATCATCATACCACAGTGATATTTGTGCACCCATGTTTATAGTCATCAATTTGTAATAGCCAGATTTTGGAAACAGCACAAGTGCCCATCAATCAAGGAATGGATAAAAAAGTGTGGTATTTTTATACAATGGAGTACTAGTCAACTCTCAAAAAGATTGTATTGAGTCTTTTATAAGTAAATGGACACGATGAGACCATACCCATAAGTGAGATAAAGCAAACCCATATGTGTAAATACTATATTATCTCCCTAGTGAAAGAAACTGAAAAATTATATATGATCCAAAATCTACAATAATCTACTGTGTAATTGTAAAATACTGCTCAAAGAGCAAAAGTAATTTGGAAAGGGAAAAGGAGGAAAGAAGGAAGGGAAAAGGAAAAAGAAATAAATCTGTATACATGTGTTTGTAAGATAACTAAAATGACTGTACCTCTGAATGCATTCGTTATTGAGAAATATTGGTTAATACTGATATGATTAGACCAATTTTGCATGTCTATATTTGTTAATGTAAACAAGCGTGTTGAAGGTAATGATACGCAATATTGCAACCATTGTCAAGTTCCTATCATCTTGTTTTTTGAACCTGTAATATTACTGTTGTGGATTCACTGTTGTTGTTTGTTTTTCTCTTTTACTTTTTGTCTTTCTTACATGTGTCATTTTTTCTCTTAAGTTAAAAAAAGAAAAAAAAGCAAAGCTACCATGAGAGAGTGTCACTTCCAGGCTAACTTCTCACAGTGAATTTATAGTTTTCAACAACTGTGTGTTTCTTGTGACAAGGATTGCTGGTCCATTGTTTGTCACTGTGGTTGCTATCCCAGTCTGGACTTGTGATTTTGGAGTGAGACAACCTTCTCCCCCAGGATCTGGGGTTGGCCTATGAACACCTTCACGTTTTCTGAGTTATCTTTCTCTTTCTCCATGCTTTTTAGCTTTCTTTCATCTCTTTCTAAATTCCTGGAATTTTGCTTCTCTTTCTTGACTCAGAATACAATTTGTACTTTCTAACACTCTTGTTATTCACAGAGTTATGTGAAGTGTACTCTGTACCACCATCTTTCTTATATTTCCAGTCTGTTGTATTTGATAAAATACGTTTGATTATCAATTTTACAAGCTTCACGAAACACGTAATCACAACAGATGTAGTAAATTCGTGCAATAGATTTTTCAATATTCCAGGCCAATAACATTTTCAAATATAGATTTCTTGAAAATAAGATTGATTAATGGATAAGCATGCCCAAAAATTATATTCAATACAAATCTTGCCATTAAACACATTACTGAAAAATACTTTTTCCTTAATACTATAGTAGTAAGGTGTTTTCAGATTTTTTAAAGCATTAGATTCTTTTTTATCAGAATACTGCTAAGATGCCCAGTGAATAAAACATAAAATCTGAATTGCTTTGGTTCAATTGAAATTAATTTCGAAGTAAGAGAGCTAAATGTAGAATGATGTGCAAACAATGTGTGAGGAGCCGCAACTCAGAACTGTTCTGTTTTGGAAAGCACTATTCCTTTCCAAAATTAATCATTAATAACATTATTCTAGCAGACTATTAATTATCTTTCTTTATGTTACTAGTAACTTCAATATTTTAACTCTCAGAAATCACTTTATTCGTTATTTTTTATTTTTTTACTTTTTACTGACTAAGATACAACATATTAAGTGACCTTTATTCATTATAATGTCATATAACATTCATATTTATTTTATGATATGCAATTATAAATAGAGATAGAATATATTAAATACATCATGAAGTCACATTTTAATAATAAAATTGGAAAAAATAGCATCTCTCATATGCAAATTAGTAATTTACACATATCATTGTATATGGGTCCAAAGGAGGGATGTCCTTGGAGTTCACCAAAATCAAAATAATCTTCAGAATATTGTATAATACAAGTATCATCATTTTAATAAGAAATTAATTAGTTTTTAGATCTCATTTCTAACTCCTTTTTTTTCTCACCTTATATGCTACCTTAAATTCTCCTTACTATGGATGTACTCATCTTTGAAAATTGGAGTATACAAATAGATTTCTAATGTCAGGGAAAGTCGATTGAAGCTGGATAATAGAATTCTTTGTCTGCTGAAAGCTAGTGAATTTCTTCAAAGGCATTAGTCATAATCAAGAATATATTGACACTATACTACTTCTGAAGTAAGTACTCACAGATTTTTAATGTCATTTAATAATCAGTTTGCTTTAGTATTCTGCAATAAATTGTCAATGAAGATTATTCTTATGTATTTACTGATATATCTTTATTTGCTAAATAAATCACTCCTTATTATATTAATAGGTTTTGTATAATATTCTAGTAACAAACCTTATTTTTATTGTATATCATATTCATAAAGTCAGGAATGTATGTTCTGATGGTTCATTTATAAATTTTTCCTTCTGCTATCATCTGTAGATTTCATAAATTAAGGAAGTTTCTTGTGCAACTTTTGGGCTACATTTGTATTAGATAAAAATGATACAGCTGCAGAAATGCAACAATGTCATCTGGGTTAATAAAGTCAATGTGCAGATGGTCCTGATGCATTACTTGTCAGTTTCTTCCAAAATCATGAATTCAATTTTCTCCTGATCTGTAATGTTAGTCTTTTTAAAAGGTGGTCATGCTGTTCAACACATAAGAAATGCTGTAGTATGGGTAATTGTGCATATCGGTTTTTTTAATCCTGAAACAATACACACCCACTAATTCCAATATCAAAAATTTGTCTCCAATATGAATTCGAGAGTAGCGTAATGAACTTTTCTCTGGGAGAGGAAAACAATAGCACTAAGGAATATCTAAATAATTTCTAGGTTGCTTATTAACTATGTTTCATTTGTTGAATGGAAAACTAGTTACAGATTTTAAATACAGGATAACTATCTATTGCTTTTGGGTGTGAAACAGTTTAATTTTGTCTGCATTGGGTATAAGACATATTGAGACACATTTTTTTCTATGTCTATTCAATTCTTTTTGCAAGCCTCTTGAGAAAAAATTGAAAGTTTGTGTATTTCTATAAAATTATTATTGTTATTATAAAGAAGCATTTCAAATAAATATACATCTTTAAACTTTAAAATTCTAGTTTATGTTATTTTCTCTTTTTTTTTCTTCTAGCATTTTGAGATTTTCTTTTAGTTTTTTGAGTTGATTTTTTCTTGCTTTACCTGTGATGGCTGATGTCCACATGTCCCTGCAAAGTCTCATGCTCTCATAGGTAGAGCTTTATGGAGCTGGATGTATCTACAGTGTGTGACACTGGGATTAAAGGTATGTGGCACTAAATTATTTCATTAATTGGTCTACCATTGTTGTAGGTATGTATAATGGGAATGTCCACCCTGGGTCTGGGAGACATCATCCAAAAAGCTTATATCCAGGATTGGATAAGAGGAAAAGGGAGATTTGATTCACTACTTGATGCTACTGCCTCCTGGCTACCCTGCTTTAGACTGTTTCCTTGCTGTCATGCCCCTCTGCCATGCCCCCTGCCTTGGAGCCAGTCTCTACAATTATGAGTCAAAATAAACCCTTTCTCTGCTAACTTTGGATGTGGGGTACTTTGTCCCAGCAAAAATAAATTTAACTAAGGCACTACAGATTTCTCATTTTTTAAATTTTTTCACTAAATTTGGATTTAGAATAATTTTATACATGTTCACTTAACAACTCTTTATATATCCTTTATGTTCTGGTTACATTAAAATTAGAGTGATTTCAGAGACAGAAACTGAGAAAAATCAAGACTACTCATCTCATTCTGTAAATGAACACTGCTGCTCAAATAACCTCTACACTCAGATCAGAAGGGCAATAACCGAGAAAGTCTATTGTTAGCTACAGCTCCCTCCTTATATATTAGAAATTTTCAGATATTTACATTTTGCTAAACATATGACCTATCGCTGCATTATTTTGAAATATATGACCTCTAAATTTTAAAATTTTATACTTTAGTGGAATTTATGACATCCTATCATCAAAATATTTGGTTTACCAGTTAATTTTATATATGATAATATAAACTGGTGTTTGAATAATAGGTTACAGTAAGCAGCACTTCATTTCTGTTTCACCAATTTTATTTATTGCTTCTAAAGTGAATTTCTTTTCTTTTATGACTGAAAGCAAAAACACATAATTTTCATTATTTGTGGTCAAAATTAAAGTAATTACTAGTTCATGGCATAAATCCAGGCTTATGAATATAGGTTTAAATGATGGTATGGTATCTTTTTTTATGTGTACTCTATTCTGATATAGACAACTTAGTAGATTTATTTTAAATTCACAAATACATTCATGACAGATGCAATCTATTTTATTTCCCAATAATAAATAGGCATTGTGATCAGAGAACTAGTCTAGTAAATTAATAAATTTATGGGCAGGAATTTGCTAAATATGTGATCAGGAATTTTCTAAATAACTAAAATTCTTTTGAAGTATACTATTCTAGTGATTTTTAATATGCTAGTGTTGTGGACTAATTAATGGTCACCTTATGTGGGAAGGCTCAGCTGAACTGAGAGTGGTTCTGGAAATGGAAGACCTACCTGAAGACTGTTGCCAAAATGACATAGAAAACAGGAGGGAAAGATTGCATGCTGCTGATTTTCCTGAAGAAGCTGATTTTCAGCAGTTTTTCATCAAACTTTTGGTTGCTGCCTTCCTTTGGGACAGCTTCAATCCTTGTCTTCATCTTGAACATTGTCTTCCGGCTTCAAGTGCAGATCTCTCAGCCTTCTGGCATGGACTTTCTGCCTTCCACTACTGGCTCTTTGGCCTTTCCAGTGCAGAGCCTTGATAGAGATTTTCATGGTCCATTGCCAAAGTCTGGTTTCTTGGGGTCTCAGTGTGCAGAGGACTGCACTCTTCTCTATCTGACTCTAGTAAGCATTGACTAATACAGCTTAATATAGCACTAGACATGAAAGTCTAGATAACGTTTTGCAAAGATAATATTTTCCTTTGCTATTCTTAAAAGTGGTTATAATTTCTTACATTGCATAAGCAATTAACATAATTTATTTGATTTTTAAATTCCATTTTCAAGCTTGTATAATAGAAATACCTATCACTTCAAAGGAAATTTCTTAATGCAGTGTAACTAGAATATGTTTATCTATGAGTGATATAGAAGTTACTAAGCATTTATTAAAGAACAAAACTAAAAGTCTCATAATATTAAGTGATATTACTGAATGAAGTACACATTTACGAAAGAAGAAAGAAGTTCTTTTATTGCCAAATAAACTATTTGAGTTCTATGTATTGAATTACTGCACAAAATGAGTTGCTGAAACACAGCCAAGTATATACTTTTCCTATAAATAACTTTAATCGCACTTTAACCATGTAACATATTTGGTATAAAAGCAAACACAATTAAGAAGAATGAAATTCAAATTAACACATGAAGTCTAATGAGAAGTGTTGCTTTGAAAAAAACTGAACTGCTATTGCCACCAATTAAGTTCACTATTCTCAGAAGTACTTTAGAGTCTGCCCTCACACAAATATATGTTGTCTAAAAATTCAATTTTCCTTCTATTTTTCACTTATTTGAACTATCCAGGGGTCCTGGACCCCAATTATAGAAACACAAGAGGAAGATTAACAATTTCAATGTGTATAAAGGAGGAAATTTTGCTGTTACCAGGAAAGTGGAAGAGAGACAGTAATAACATAGTGGGATTTAGATTTACTTTAACTTTTAGTAACTAAATAGAGTTGCTTATACTGACATGTCTTAATTTTAATGCAATTTAAGATATATAAGTAATAAATATATCTTTTATTGAAGACAAATATAAAAGTTATGCAATTATCAAACTGAGAAAGTAAAGCTGTCTTTCTTGTCTAGCTCCTAAGGTCATCTTTAAGTATTCTGTGATAAAAACCTCAATTAAATTGTTATCTTAAAATATCATTAAAATATTTTCAAATAAATTAATTGGCAAATAAAAATAGTTATTTATCAGGGCATATAGATACACATGAATGAATTTAGAAATGCATTTCTATCTTTAATAATATGTAAACATTCTGGCAGTATTTTAATTATAAAAGTAGTAATTTGAAAAAGAAATTGTAGGCTTTTCAAAAATAAAGCAGAAATCAATCATAATTCAATCATAGTAGCATAGAAAATCTCCCACAGTTAAAAACTGATTAGATTTGAATGTGTGTTCATAATGTCCTATCTTTAGGAACTCAGAGAGGAACTACAGAGTAACAGGTGAAAGTCTGAAAATCCAAATTGATACTCGCCTTTTGTTTCTCTAAGGAGCTCAAAGTTGCTAAGAGAGGAAAAGAGGTTTTTTTTATTTAAGGGGGAAAAAAGAAAACAAAGACATAAAGCAAAAGAGACAAAGGACAACAACAAATCCAACACAATAACATAGGTTTACAAAACAAGATGATAGAAATTTGACAATGGTTGCATTATTATATATCATTACCTTCAAAAGAGTTGTTTAGATTAACAGATACAGACATGTAAAACTGATCTAATCAAATGAGTATTCACTGCTCTTTTTTAATAACTAACATATTTAGTAGTATAGTCATTTTAGCTATCTTATCTATACATATATACAAATTTATGACTTTTTCCTTCTCCCTTCCTTCTTTCCTCCTTTCCCCTATAGCAATTACTTTTGCTCTTTGAGCATTTTCTTGTCCTTACACAGTATTTATTGTAGATTTTGGGTCATATATATTGTTTCAGTTCCTTAGACTAGCGAGACAATACAGTATTTACACACAAGAGTTTGATCTATTTCACTTATAAGTATGGTCTCAAGTCATGTCCATTTCCTTATAAAAGTCTTAATAAAATATTTCTTGATACCTGAGTAGTACTCCACTATATAAAAATACATCTTTTTTACCCATTCCTTGATTGATGGGCACTTGGGTTGTTTCCAAGATCTGGCTATTACAAATTGGGTTGCTATAAACATGGATGCACAAATATCACTGTTGTATGATGTTTTCCATTTTTCTCAGAAAATGCCGAGAAGTGGAAGAGCTGGGTCAAATGGAATCTCTAATCCTAGCTTCTTGAGATATTTTCACACTGCTTTCCACAGTGGTTGAAGCAGTCTACACACCTACCAAAAGTGGGGAAGTGTTCCTTTTTCAACACAGGTCCCTCCAGCACTTGTTTTTGGTTCATTTTTCTTTATCTTGGCCATTCTTTCTGGAGTGAGATGGAATCTCAGTGTTGTTTTAATTTGGATTTCCCAAATGACCATTGATGTTGAACATTTTTTCATATATTATTTGCCATTTGTAATTCTTCCTTGGAGAAATGTGTATTCATCTCAGGTTCCCATTTTTGGATTGGGTCCTTGAATTTTAGGGGCCTAATTTTTTAAAATTCTTTATATGCTTAAATAGAAGTCCTTTGTCTGAGGGAGAGTTGGCTAAGATATCTTCTGAATACATTGGTTTTCTTTTCACTGTGTTGGAGATTTCTTTTGACTTGCAAAAACACTTTAGTAAGATGAGATCTCAGTTGTTGATTCTGGGAAGTATTTCCTGTGCAATTTGATTTTTGTTAATGAACTCTCCTCCTACTCCTAGGTTAAGATTTTTACCTACTTTGTCTTCCACCATATTTAGTGTCTCTGTTTTAATATTCAGATCTTTCATCCACTTTGATTTTAACTTAGTGCATGGTGATAGACATGGGTCTAATTTTAGTTTATGGCATATGGAAAGCCAGTTTTTCCAGCACCACTTATTAAAATGGCTATCTTTCTTGCAATGTACATGTTTGGCCCCTTTGTCAAAGAAGAGGTGGCTGAGTGTGTTCGTGGTTGTGGTTGTATCATCTAATCCATTCCACTGATCTTCAGGTCTGCTTTGATTCCAGTACCATGCTGATTTTATCACAGTAGCTTTGTAGTATAATTTAAAGTCTGGGATTTTGATGCCTCCTGCCTTACCTTTGTTGCCCAGAATTGCCTTTAATATTCTAGGTCTCTTCTGGTTCCACATGAATTTCAGGGATGATTTGTCTAGCTCTGTGAGGTATGCAAGTGGTATTTTGATTGGAATTGCATTCAATCTTTATAACAATTTTGGGAAAATGGCCATTTTTATGATGTTTATTCTCCCTATTCATGAACAGGGAATATCTTTCTATTTTCTGAAATACTCTTTGATTTCCTTTTTCAGAGTAATGTAATTTTCACTCTATAGATCTTTTACACCCTTTGCTAGGTTGATTCCTAAGTATTTCATATTTTTGGCTGTTATAGTGAAGGGTGTAGTTTCCCTTATTTCTCTGTCAGTGACTTTGTTGTTTGTGTGCAGGAATGCTATTGACTTTTGAGTGTTGACCTTGTATCCAGCAACATTACTGAATTTGGTTATTACATCTAGAAGTCCTTCAATGGATTTTTGGGGGTCTTCTATGTAGAGTATCATATCATCTCCAAATAATCTTAATTTTACTTCTTCCTTTCTTAGCCTTATTCCTTTTATTTCTTTCTCTTGTGTAATTGCTCTGGCTAGTATTTCCAGAACTATATTGAATAGGAGTGGTGATAGTGGACATCCTTGTCTTTTTGCTGATTTTAGGTTGAAAGCTTTCAGTTTTTTTCCATTTACTCTGATGTTGGCTGTAGGTTAATGATATATGGCTTTCATCAGGTTGAGGTAGAGACCATCTATTCTGATTTTTTGTAGGATTTTTATTATGAATGAGCGCTGGAATTTGTCCAAAGCTTTTTCTGCATCTATTGAGATGATCATGTGATTCTTGTCCTTGGCCCTGTTGATATGGTGTATTACATTTATTGATTTGCATATGTTGAAGCATCCCTGCATTCCTGGGATAAGCCCCACTTGATCATGTTGTATAATCTTCCTGATGATTTACTATATTCTATTTGCCAGTATTTTATAGAGGATTTTTGCATCTATGTTCATTAGAGTGATTGGCCTGTAGTTTTCTTTTTTGGTTTGGTCTTTCTCTGGTTTTGGTGTTAGGGTTACACTTGCTTCCAGGAATGAGTTAGGGAGACTTCCTTCCCTTTCAATTTCATTGAAGAGTTTGAGGAGTGTTGGCATTAAATCTTCCCTAAATTTGTTGTAGAATTCAGCAGTGAATCCATCAGGACCTGGGCTTTTCTTTGTTGCTATGGTTCTAATTATATGTTCAATTTCATGAGCTGAAATTGGGTTATTCAGCAGTTTTATGTCTTGATTCAGCTTTGGTAATTCATAGGTTTCTAGGAATCTGTCCATTTCTTCTGTTTTATCGAGCCTATGTGAGTAAATGTTTTTGAAGTGTGTATTAATGAACTTCTGTATTTCCACAGAGTCTGTAGTGATTTCACCCTTTTCATGTCTTGTTCATGAATTTGAGTTCTTTCTTTCTTCTTTTTGATAAAGTTAGCTAGGGGTTTATCAATTTTATTTATTCTTTCAAAGAACCAACTCTTTGCTTCATTAATTCTTTGTATTGTTTTCTTAGTTTCAATTGCATTGATTTCTGCTCAGATCTTGAGAGTTTCCTCCCTTCTTTGGGCTTTGGACTTGACTTTCTCTTCTTTTTCTAGAAATTCAAGGTGTTGCATTAGGTTGTTTATGTGTTTATGTATTGTTTCCATTTTTCTGATGTGGTCTTTTAGTGCTATAAATTTCCCTATGAGGACTGCTTTCATTTTATTTCCCACAGGATCCAATAATTTGTATTTGCATTTTTGTTTAACTATTGATATTGTTTAATTTCTTCTTTAATTTCTTCTGTGACCCATTGATTGTTCAGAAGAGTACTATTTAATTTTCATGTGTTCATGGAGTTCTTGTGGGGTCTTTTGTCATTAATTCCCAATTTTTTTGTGCTATGGTCAGATAATATGCATGTAATTTTTTCAGTTCCTATGCATTTACTTAAGCTTGTTCTGTGGACTAGTGCATGATCTACTTTAGAGGATAAACCATGTTCAGCTGAGAAGAATGTGTATTCCAATACCGATGAGTGAAACACTTGTTATACATCCCCAAGGTCCATTACTTCACAAGTTCGGTTCATTTCTGTTATTTCTTAGCTGATTTGTTTGTTTTGTTGATCTATCTCTTTGTGACAATGGAGTGTTATGGTGTCCCATTATAACTGTATTATTGTTTATTTGGTTTTTCATGTCTATTAGGATTTCTCTTACATAGTTTGATGCTCCTGTTTTGTTGCATATATATTTATGATCGTCCTCTCTTCCGCTTGAAGTTTTTCCCTAACAAGCATATAGTGTCCTTCTTTATCTCTATTGATTATCTCTATTGATCATTATTGGTTTGAAGTTCACATTGTCTGCAAACCAAGTAACTACCCTTGTTTTATTCTGGGTTCCTGTTGCATGGAGTATTGTTTTCCATCCTTTGAATTCTAGTCTGTGAGTTTTCTTTTGAGTTAAATGTGTTTCCTGTATGGAGCATATTGTTGAATTTTGTTCCTTAATCCACTCTGCCAGGCTGTTTCTTTTTATTGGTGAGTTGAGACCATTTACATTGATTGATATATCTGTTATGTACTGACTTATCCCTGTCATGTTATCTTTCTGTTGTTGGTTTTCTATGTTTTCTGTTTAATTTTTTCTCCTGCTTAATGGTTGCCTTTTGCTGTTGTTCTTAAGACTGTAGTTATCTTTGTCTCTTTCTAGAGTGTCTTTCAGTACTCTTTGCAGTGTTGGTTTGGTGGCCATAAATTTCTTCAGTTGTATGTTGTCATGAAAGGATCTCATTTCTCCATTAATTTTTAAAGATAGATTTTCAGGATACATCAATCTGGATTGAAAGTTGTTTTCTTTCAGGATTTGAAATATTTCACTCCATGTTTTTCTTGACCTGAAGGTTTGCATTGAAAAGTCTGCCATGATTCTGATAGGCTTTCCTTCGTAGGTGATCAGTTTCTTTTCTCTGACACTTTTAGCATTCTGTTCTTGTGCTGAATTTCTGATATCCTAATTATTATATGTCTGGGTGAAGATTTACTTTGGTTATGATTAATTGGGGTTCTGTATGCCTCATTTATGTGTATATCAGATTCTTTTCCCATGTTTGGAAAAATTTCTGCTATTATTTCTGAAAATAGTCTTCACAAGTCATTAGTACAAATCATTAGATCAACTAGACAAAAAATCAACAAAGAAATACTAAAATTAAACCAAGACTGTGAACAAATGGTGGATGTCTACAGAGTGTTCAACCCCAAAACATCAGAATGCACATTCTTCTCACTTGCACACATGGTATCCTTCAAAATGGACCATGTATTAGCTGACAAATCATGTATAAGTAAATGTAAAGAAACTGAAATCATTCCATGCATACTACCTGATCATAGTGCCATGAAATTGGAAATTGATGACAAAGAAAACCAAAAAACTACATTAACACATTGAAATTAAACAACACCCTTCTAAACAACCAATGGGTCAGAGGGCAAATTAAAGACAGAATTAAATACTATATAAAATTAGATGATAATTCTGACACTGCATACCAAACCTTATGGGGTGCAAAGAAAGCAGTCTTATGAAAGAAATTTATAGCTATGAATAAAGTCACACATCAGGAAAACAGGATGAGGTCAAATAAACAACCTAATGTTGAACCTCACACTTCTAGAAAAACAAAAATAAATCAAACCCAAATTTTGTATGAGAGAAAATTGTAACAGCAGAAATTAATGCAATAGAGACTAAGAAAACAATACAAAGAATCAATAAATTGAAAAGTTGGTTGTTTAAAAGAATAAATAAAATTGGTAAACATTTGCTAACCCTCATTAAAAAGAGGAAAGAAGAAACAGAAATTCAAACAGGAATGAAAAGGGGGATATCACAATGGATCTCACAGAGATACAGGTGTTCAACAACACCTATTATGAGACCCTATATTCTAATAAGATGGAAAACAGAAGAAATGGACAAATTCCTAATCAAAATCAAATTGCCAAGACTAATTCAAGAAGATATAAAGATTATAAATAAATAAACCAATACCAGTCAATTAAATTGAAAATATAATTAAAAATTTACCAATAAAGAAAAGCCCAAACCCTGACATATTTGCTATTGAATTCTATAAGAAATTTAGAGAAGGACTAATACCACCGATGCTGAAACTATTTAAAGAAATTTAAACAGAAGAATTGCAATCATTCCTGAAAGAAAGAATTACCCTGATTCCAAAACCAGAGAAGAATTCAACCAAGGGAAAAAAAAGACTACAGGCCAATTTCCCTCTTGAACACTGAGGCAAAAATCCTTAATAAGATACTGGCAAACAGAATGCAGAAAATCATCAAGCAGATTATACATCATGAACAAGTAGGATTCATTTCAGGGATGCAGGGATGGTTCAACATTTGCAAGTCAATAAATGTAATATACCATATTAACATAACCAAAGACAAAAATCACATACTTATCTCAATAGATGCAGAAAAATAATTTGACAAAACCAACACTCATTCTTAATAAAGACCCTACAGATAATTGGAATAGATGGTCTTTACCTAAATCTTATAAAATCCGTGTGTGAAAAATCAACATCTAGTACCATATTAAATGGTCAAAAACTGAAAAAGTTCACTTTAAAATCAGGAGCAAGACAAGGATGTTCATTATCACACGTTCCTATCCAATATAATCCTGGAAAAATTAGCCAGAGCAATTAGACAAGAGAAAAATAAAAAGGAATAAAGCTAAGAATGGAAGATTTGCTGATGATATGATACTCTACATAGAAGACCACCAAAACTCCACAAAAATCCTACAGATTTAATATTCAAATTCAGTAGTGTAGCAGGGTACAAAGTCAAAATCAGAATTCAATAGCATTTCTGTACACAAGCAGCAAACTCAAAGAGAAATTAGGGAAACACACACTTGACAGTAGCATCATAAAAAAATGAAATACTTAGCAGTCTATCTAACAAAAAATGTGAAAGATCTGCACAGTGAAAATTGCAATACCCTAAAAAAGGATATTAAAGAGGATTTCAGAAAATGCAAAGATATCCTTTGTTCTTGGAGAGGAATAAGCCACATACTGAAAATGATCCTAATCCCAAAACTATGACACAGATTTAATGCAATCCCAATCCAAATACCATTAGCATACCTCTCAGATCTAGAGAAAATATTTTTAAGATTCATTTGGAACCAGGAAAGAGTTAGAATAGTAAAAACAATTCTGGGCAACAAAGGCAAGTCAGGGGGCATCACAATCCCAGACCTGAAATTATACTACATAGCTACTGTGATACAATCAGCATGATACTGGCAAAAAAATATAGACCTGAGGATCAGTGAAATAGAAGATGGAGACATCACCAAACATTTTCAGTCAATTTATTTTTGACAAAGGAGCCCAACATATTCACTGGAAAAAACATAAATGGTGCTGGAAAATCTGTCTTTCCATATGCCAAAGAATAAAACTAGATGCATGTCTATCATTATGCACTAGACTAAAGTAAAAATGGATCAAAGATCTACATATTCAAACAGAAGTACTAAATTTACTGGAAAAGAAAATAGGCAGAAATCTTGAAGACATAGATGTAGGCAGAGATTTCATGAACAAAACCCAGACTGAAATGGAAATAGTACAAAGAATCAACAAATGGGATCTTGCCTTATTAAAAAAAACTTTTGCATAAAAGAAATCACCAACAGAGTAAAAAGATAGCCCCTAGAGTGGGAACAAATTATAACCCATTGTCCCATAGATAAAGGACTTATATCTAGAGCATATAAATAATTGAAAAAAATAAGATCCCAAATTCAAAGGCCCAATCCCAATATGGGCATCTGAGATGAACATGCACTTCTCAGATGGAGAACTATAAATGGCAAATAAATACATAAAAAATGTTCACATCATTGATCAAAAGATGCAAATTAAAACAACACTGAGATACCATCTCACTCCAGAACGAATGCCTATCATCAATAAACAACCAATAATAATTGCCGATGAGGCTGTGGTGAAAAATGAACTGTTCTCCACAGTTGTTGAGAGTGTAGACTGGTGCAACCACTGTGGAAATCAGTGGGGAAATTCATTGAAAAACTAGGATCAGAGGTGCCATTAGACCTAGCTACTCCCCTCTGGGTATCTTCCCCAAAGAATAAAAAAACATAGATATATGTACTACCATATTTATAGCAGCAACATTTTATAATAGCTAAATCTTAGAAACAACCCAAATGCCCAACTGAAGAATTAATAAAAAAGATGTGGTTTTTGGTACAATGGAGTACTACTCAGCCATAAATAAGGGTAAACTGGTGTTTTTTAGGTAAATGGATTTGAGACCATAGTCATAAGTGAAATGAAACAGACCCATATGTGCAAAGATAGTATTGTATTACTATTGTGAGTAACTGAGTAAATAAGATCTGAAATATATAATAAATATTATAAATTGAGAAGAAACTTTTTAAAAGAAAAGACAAATTGTGAAGGGGAAGGGAAGAAAGGAAAAAACAAAAAACTATGTATAAACAAAATAGCTAAGATAGCTATACAGCTTATTTTTCTTAGTTTATTGAAAAATAAGTTTTGTGCTAATATTGTTTGGACAAGATATCATGCCTGTATCTTGTACTCTGAATAACTACTATGAAGACAATAATATGCAGTATATTCAACTATTGTAACTGTTCTACTAACCTGTTTTGAAACTCAGTTTCATTGTTGTCTATCTTTTTTTCTCTTTTTTGTCCCTTTAAAAATAAAGTAAATAGACTGGCTGCACACAGGATCTGGCTCTACCGGGTCCCATGACTCAGCATGACTCAAGAATCAATGCAACCCTCAGGGGAACACGCGGCCACCCTCGAAGGACACAGAGGTATGCAGCCCAGCCCAGCTCAGCCCAGGACCCCAGTACTGCTCATCAGGAACTGACCAACATAGCTGCAGGGCCTTGGAGAGCTTGAGCTCCCCCCCACCAGAGTGCAGAGCGCACACAAGCTCCATACTTCAGTGGAGCAGCTTGTGTACACTGCATCTTAGAGCTCTCAGGCCTCCGCCCAGCCAGGACCAAGGCCCCGGCACTGCACGCCTGGGACTCACCCAGGCTTGCACTGGCAGTTTTGCTCTGAACTCCTTGCAGCTAGACTCAGGGTGTGGGCAGTATCATACTCCAGGGTACACTCTGCCTACCTCCCTGGGACCAGGAGGCCATGGCCCCCACCCAGTTAAGGTGCAGGCTCCACCTGCATGCCCCAGGAGGCTGCCCTCACTGGCTGCACACAGAATCCAGCTCTACTGGGTCCTGTGATTCAGCGTGACCCAAGATTCAACACAACCTTCAGGGGAATGCCTAGCCAGCCTTGCAGGATACAGAGCCACATAGGTTCTAGAAGAAAATGACAAAACAAAAGACCAAGAGGCAATCTCAGTCCCCCAGCCCACTAAGAACAAACCCAAGAGACACTGAAATAGAAGACAGTGGGAATCACACAAATGGACCTTCTGAAATGATAGAAAATGCAGTAAAGAAACAGCTTGATAAAGTTATAGAGAAATTCAAATCAGAAATATTCTCTCAGCTAAAAAATGAAATGAGAATCATTATTAAAGAAATGTGTATATCTAAAGACGAGCAAGATAAAAAAACAGAAGAACTTAAGAAAATGATCAAAACCCTGAATGAACAATATAAGACACAAACAGAATCCATGAAACAGATGCAAAGGGAAATGCAGGAAATGAAAAACTCCATGGAAAGTTTGAAAAACCGATTAAATGAAGTTGAAGACAGACTCTCAGATCTTGAAGACAGCATGGGAGATCATGGCCATGAAAGAAAAGATCTCCTAAAAATAGTAAGGAACCAAGAAACAACAATTCAACATCTGCAAGACAATGCCAAGAGAAATAACATAAGATTAATAGGCATAAATGAAAAAGTAGGGGTCAATACTAATGAGTTGTGAAGACTATTCACAGAAATAATAGCAGAAAACTCTCCAAACATAGGAAGAGAATCTGAAACACAGGTAACTGAGGCATACAGAACCCCAATTAACCACAAATAAAATAAATCCTCACCCAGACATATAATAATAAGGGTATCAGAAATAAAGCACAAGAACAAAATACTAAAACCTGTCAGAGAAAAGAAACAGATCACCTATGAAGGAAAGCTTATCAGAATCATGGCAGACTTTTCAACACAAACTTTTAAGTTAAGAAGAGCTTGGAGTGAAGTATTTCAAATCCTGAAAGAAAATAACTTTCAACCCAAATTGATGTACACTGCAAAACTATCCTTAAAAATTGATGGAGAAATAAGATACTTTCAGGACAAAGAACAACTGAAGAAATTTATGGCCACCAAACCAACACTACAAAGAGTACTGAAAGACAATCTAGAAAGGGAAAAAGAAAGCCACAATCTTACGAACAACAACAAAAGGAAACCATTAAGCAGGGCAAGTAATTAAACAGAAAACGTAGAAAACCAACAACAGAAACAGGGATGAGCTGGTACGTATCAGTTATATCAATCAATGTAAATGGTCTCAACTCACCAATAAAAAGAAACAGACTAGCAGAGTGGGTTAAGAAACAAAACCCAACAATATGCTGTGTACAAGAAACACATTTCACTTAAAACGAAATTCACAGACTAAAAAAAGGCTGAAAACCAATACTCCACGCAACAGGAACCCAGAAAAAAGCAGGGGTAGCTATTATGTTTGCAGACAATGCAAACTTCAAGCTGGGAATGATCAAAAGAGATAAAGAAGGTCACTACATACTTGTGAGGGGAAAACTTCAAGAGGCAGAGATTACAATTATAAATATATATGCACCAAATATGGGAGCACCCAAGTATGTAAGACACTTCTTAAAAGACATGAAAAACCAAATAAACAATAATACAGTTATAACAGAGGACCTTAACACCCCATTGCCACAGAGATACAGATCAACCAAAAAATTAGCAAAGAAATAGCAGAAATGAATCAAACTTGTGAACAAATGGACCTAGTAGATGTATATCGAGTATTCCACCCATCAACATCAGAATACCCATTCTTCTCTGCTGTACATGGGTCATTCTCTAAAATAGATCACATACTGGTCCACAAAACATGCTTAAGTAAATGCAAAGGAACTGAAATAATTCCATGCATATTATCTGACCATAGCACAGTAAAATTGGAAATGAATGACAAAAAAACCTACAATAACCACATAAACATATGGAAACTAAATAATACCCTCCTAAATAACCAATGGGTTACAGAAGAAATTAAACAATATCTACAATTGAATGAAAATGCAAATACAAATTACCAGAACTTGTGGGACACAATGAAAACAGTCCTCAGAGGGAAATTTATAGCACTAAACTCTCATACCAGAAAAACGGAAAGAACACACATAAACAACCTAATGCTGCACCTCAAACTTCTAGAAAAAGAAGAGCAAGTCAAGTCCAAAGCCCAAAGAAGGAAGGAAATTATTAAGATTAGAGCAGAAATTAATGCAATTGAAACTAAGAAAATAATAAAAACAATTAATGAATCAAAGAGTTGGTTCTTTGAAAGAGTAAATAAAATTGATAAACCCATATCCAACCTTATCAAGAGGAGGAAAGAAAAAACTGAGATTCATGCAATAAGAAATGAAAAGGGTGAAATCACTACAGACCCGGTGGAAATACAGAAGATCATCAACACCTTTACTTTGAAAACTTTTACTCACATGGATTTGATAACACAGAAGAAATGGATTCCTAGAAAACTATGAATTACCAAAGCTGAGTCAAGAAGATGTAAACCTGCTGAATAACCCAGTATCAGCTTATGAAATTGAAAACGTAATTAAGATCCTACTAACAAAGAAAAGCCGAGGCCCTGATGAATTCACTGCTGAATTCTACAAGAAATTTAGGGAAGACTTAATGCCAACACTCCTCAAACTCTTCAATGAAATCAAAAGGGAAGCAAGTCTCCCTAACTCATTCCTGGAAACAAGTATTACCCTAATACCAAAACCAGAGAAAGATCAAACCAAAAAAGAAAATTACAGGCCAATCTCCCTAATGAACATATATGCAAAAATCCTCAATGAAATACTGGCAAATAGAATACAGCAAGTTATCAGAAAGATTATACACCATGATCAAGTGGGATTCATCCAAGGAATGCAGGGATGGTTCAACATACGGAAATCAATACATGTAATACACCATATCAACAGGGCCAAGGACAAGAGCCACATGATCATCTCAATAGATTCAGAAAAATCTTTCAACAAAATCCAACACCCATTCATGATAAAAAAAAAACCCTACAGAAAATCGGAATAGATGGTCTCTACCTCAGCCTGATAAAAGCCATATACCATAAACCAACAGCCAACATCTAACTGAATGGAGAAAAACTGAAAACTTTCAACCTAAAATCAGGAACAAGACAAGGATGTCCATTATCACCAGTCCTATTCAATATAGTCCTGGAAATATTAGCCAGAGCAATTGGACAGGAGAAAGAAATAAAGGGAATAAGGATAGGAGAGGAAGAAGTGAAATTAACATTATTTGCAGATGATATGATAATCTACATAGGAGACCACCAAAAATCCATTGGAAAACTTCTAGAAGTAATAACCAAATTCAGTAATGTAGCTGGATACAAAGTGAACACTCAAAAATCAATAGCATTCCTGTACACATACAACAAAGTCACTGAGAGAGAAATAAGGGAAAACACACCCTTCACTATTGCACCCAAAAATAGAAATACTTAGGAATAAATCTAACAAAGGAAGTAAAGATCTATACAATGAAAATTACATTACTCTAAAGAAGGAAATCGAAGAAGATTTCAGAAAATGGAAAGATATTCCCTGTTCATGAATAGGAAGAAATAACATCATGAAAATGGCCATTCTCCCAAAATTATTATACAGATTCAATGCAATCCCAATCAAAATACCACTTGCCTACCTCACAGAGCTAGAGAAAGCATTCCTGAAATTCATCTGGAAACAGAAATGACCTAGAATACCAAAGGCAATTCTGAGCAACAAAGGGAAAGCAGGAGGCATCACAGTCCCTGACTTGAAACTATACTACAGAGCTGCTGTGATGAAATCAGCATGGTACTGGAATCAAAACAGACCTGAAGATCAATGGAATAGATTAGGAGATGCAGTCACAACTACAAACACACTTAGCCACCTCATCTTTGATAAAGGGACCAAACATATACATTGGAAGAAAGACAGCCTCTTTAACAAATGGTGCTGGAGAAACTGGCTTTCTATATGCTGTAGACTAAAACTAGGTCCATGCCTATCACCATGCACTAAAATAAAGTCAAAATGGATCAAAGATCTGAATATAAAAACAGAGACACTAAACTTACTAGAAGACAGAATAGGTAAAAATCTTGATGACATAGGAGTAGGCAGAGAGTTCATGAACAAAAATCAGATTGCACGGGAAACACTTGCCAAAATCAACACGTGGGATCTCATCCTACTAAAAAGTTTTTGCATGTCAAAGGAAATTTCCAACAGAGTGAAAAGAAAACACATGAACTGGGAAAATATCTTAACCAATTGTCCATCAGACAAAGGACTTCTATCTAAAACATATAAAGAATTAAAAGAAATCAGACCCCTAAAATTCAAGGACCCAATCCAAAAATGGGCATCTGAGATGAATACACACTTCTCAGGAAAAGAAATACAAATGGCAAATAAATATATGAAAAAATGTTCAACATCAATGGTCATTTGGGAAATGCAAATTAAAACAACGCTGAGATTCCATCTCACTCCAGAAAGAATGGCCAAAATTAAAAAAGCAACCTCCAACAAATGCTTTAGTGGCTGTGAGGAAAAAGGATCTCTTCTCCGCTGCTGGTGGGAGTGTAGACTGGTTCAACCATTGTGGAAAACAGTGTGGAGATTCCTCAAGAAGCTAGGGTTAGAGATCCCATTCAACCCAGCTATCCCACTTCTGGGCATTTTCCCAGAAGAATTGAAAACATCATACCACAGTGATATCTGTGCACCCATGTTTATAGCAACCCAATTTGTAATAGCCAGATCTTGGAAACAACCCAAGTGCCCATCAATCCAAGAATGGATAAAAAAGATGTGGTATTTTCATACAATGGAGTACTACTCAGCTATTTAGAAAGATTGTATTGAGACTTTTATATGTAAATGGTTACAACTTGAGACCATATTCATAAGTGAGATAAATCAAACCCACATGTTTAAATACTGTATTGTCTCCCTAGTGTAAGAAATGGAAAAAGTATATATGATCCAAAATCTATAATAAATACTATGTGTCTTAGTTACTTTACACTCGTTACCGAGACAAAATACCTGACGCCCAAAGTTAGGGAAGGAAAGGTTTATTACAGTTTCTTGGGAGTTTCAGTCCATAAGTTGGCTCTAAGATAGCGTGGCATGGCAGGCCTGCTGTTCATGGCGGCTCAAGCTGCAAGCTGCAAGCCGTGCTGGCAAGAGAGAGAGAGGGAGAGAGAGGCGGAAGCGGATGTGCAAGAGGAAGACCCACCTTCCCTTACACTGTGTCTTAGCTCCACCCCTGGGCGGGCACAGCGCTCACATTGTCAATCAACAAACTAATAACAAACCAATAACTCAGCCCCATCAAAATTGTATGAGGACTTGGGGGGACATAGCATACCCCATACACTATGTAAGGGCAAAAAGCAGCTCAAAGAGCAAAAATAATTGGGAAGGGAAAAGGGGGAAAGAGAAAAGGGAAAAGGAAAATATATAAATCTGTATATATGTATATGTAAGATAACTAAAATGAACACACTGCTGAATGTATTCATTATTGACAAAGAACAATTAATACTCATATGATTGGATCAGTTTTACATGTCTATATCTGTTAATGTATGTAACCATTTTGAAGATAACAATACACAGTATTGCAACCATTGTCAAGTTTCAATCATCCTGTTTTGTAAACCTGCAATATTACTATTGTTGGGAGCCATTGAAGCTGGAAATTGACTTAGGGCATGACCCAGACATGACCTTACCAAAGTAAAAAAGAGCACCTGGGTCAACCACCTGAAAAAATACTCCCACAACCCAGCAAAACAGGAGGCTCCTAAACAATCCAGGCCTGGGTTGCTAGGCAGAGGGGCTAAAATTGACGTCATCCTTCCCTGTGTATAAATAAACCGGCAGCATTGGTTGAGCAGTTCCTTTCCTCCCATCAGGAGGATAAGGGCTCCACCTGACTCCAGCTTTCTCTCTGTCTTTATTTTCTTAGCCTCTCGCGGTCTTTCACCCCAAGAACCTTAGGAGCCGCATGGGTCGCGGCATATGGCGCCCAAACAGGGACGGGGTGAGAGATTGAGGGCGAAGGGACACTTCTCAAATGTGCGCGCAACTAGTGGGAGAAGTGAATTGGTATAGGTCAATAGTCATCACTGGAGTGTATTGATATTGGCTTTGCAGGTGTAAAACGTGGAGCATTGAAACTCCCTTTTTCTCTAGGGCCAGTTAAAAACAGGCCTATGAGAAGCCCTTTCCCTTTCTAAAAAAAAAAAAAAAAAAAAAAGGAAGAAACTAAAGACTTTGGCTTGAGAGAAGCCTGAGACAACTAGACTTAAGAGACTTCAAGGGAAAATTGGCTTAGGAGAAACCAACATGAAAGAAATGTATCGCTTTTACCAAGTGTTAGATATGGGCAAATACATTCTAAAGAATCACAAAGGAATATGGAACTGTTGGTGTGCTTC
>RJWM01031468.1:0-22376 GCA_004363535.1 Dasyprocta punctata | reverse complement strand
TGGCCCAGGAGAGCCAGGTACCATTAATGGAAATGAAAATAAAAAATAAAGGGATTTTTGAATTATTTTTCTTAGGTTTTCTTCCTTAGAAGGTTTTAAGTATAATTAGATACCAAAGTGTCAGAAAAATTTCACAAAGAAAGCATAAATTTGAAGGAAGATGATGGCTTTCATTGGGAGACATTTAAAAAAATAATAGTATATGTAGGTCGTTCATAATGTTTCCATTCCTTGGGTGGAGTTGTGCCATGTTCATAACCATCATAACTCCTTTTTCAACTCCTTTCTTTTCCTCCTTCCCTTCCTTCACTCATCTCTTGATTCTCTTCCCCTTTCTCTCTCTCTCTCTCTCTCTCTCTCTTTCTGTATCTCTTTTTCTTGTTACCTGTTTGCAATACATGTTTACATTCTTTATGTGGAGCTGGTATATGTGCATTGCCAGATTTTGAACTTAAGGAACTTGTAGGATACCTGGGAAGACAGAGGAAGGAGGATGACAGTAGCTACTGCTATGAAGTACCACACATCTAAGGCATTATGTCAGAAATTTACTTATCTTTAGTTCCACAACAATCATGCCACCAGTATCTCTACTCCCACTCTACATACTCAAATCCAGAAAAAAATGTTTGATAGTGTTATAGTTAAAACAATATAACAAGTAGGATGTTTAGATAAGAATGAGATCTCTGTCCTTTGACATCTAGCTATGTACAAATTCTATTATACCATTGGAAAAGATTGTACATGGTATTGTCTTAAATACAGTTAATTATTTCAAAAATAATTCATGTCTTTCTGAAGCATATAGTATTAAAAAGTTTATTCCATTCTAAACCAATTTTAAAATTAGAATGTATGATGGTTATAAATCAGAAAGGTCAAGAGCACAACTTTAGATGCAAGCAGACCCAGGGTTAAGTTTATGACTTTAGAAAATTTATAAAGCCTCCACATCCACACTGTTAGATGGAAATATTTGTGTCATAAGATTACTGCAAATATATAATCAAAGAATATTTGCCAAGAACTTTTTCAGGGTTGTAACAAGTAAAAAATAATCAAAGATAACTTATATCAGGGGTAGCCACTTTCTATGATGACTTGAGGCAGAAACACATTTGTGGAGACACATGCTTGAGGTCACAATTAAAATCAAAAACAAATGATGGGACTGCAGAAAGTTAACATTATTTTTTTTCAGGAAATATTGTTTGTGTAAAGTCTAAGAAACATCAGGTAACGGTGTTATATTTATTACAATTGAGTAGTTCAAAATTTTGTGATATACACACTTGCATGTGTAAACACCATATTGTCTTTGCTAGTGTAAGAAACTGAAAGAGTAAATAAGATCCAAAAGTTGCAATAGATATAGTAAAAGGGAAAGAAACTGCTCAAAGGGAAAGTGTATTGTTTAATCAATCTTATATGCCTGTTTCTGGTAACCTGAGCAATTACTCTGAAGATAACAATATGCAATATAACAACCATCATTAAATTCCGATCATCTGATTTTGAAATCCTATATTTCCATTGTTTTTTGTTGTTGTCGTTGTCACTTTGCTTTTGTTGCTTTTAAAGTGTTTGTTTGCTTCTTGATTTTTCTGGGTTTTTTCCTTTAAAATAAAAAAAAAGACAGACATTAAAATATTGTTTTCTATAAAATTAGACCACATTTTATGCCTATATTTGTTTTTTCTTCTCATTTTAATTTAACTTGTTTGCATACAGAGTGAATACATGTATTATGGATAGCTAGTATATGTACATGACACATCCTACTTTATACAACCCTTCCCCCATCTCTTGGTTCCTTTCTAATATATTTGGTTTTGCCAGGTGCATATAAGATAGAACCCAGTACAATCTCCTGAAGATACAGTGTCTCTGTTAAACCAGGTTGTTTCTGAAAACATTTGGATTTCACCTCATTGTGCAGATGGTGAAGTAGTGGCAGGAGTGAGGGTCAGGCAGCAGGGTTCCTTGTCTTTCTTTGTCATTACTTTGTCATGTGGCTTGGGACAAGTTTCAACTTTTCCAGACTCTGTATCTATAAAATAATGAACCTGGGATTAAGCACTGTTAGAAATCATCTGCCCTAATAATATGAGTCTAAGTACATCAAAGAGTTGAGAGGTGGGGAGAAGGCAAAGCATGAGACTATTTGACATACTTTGGACAGATTTTGCCTCTGAAAATAATTCATCTCTTACAAGATAAGACAACAAGATGAGGATTTGGTGGGGAGGAAATGTATTGTTTGAAAGATTTTACTTAAGACTGACAATCATCTTAGACATTTCCAAATCTAACTGCTTTCTTCAGCCACCTGTCATCAACCTGTCCTCACAGAGCCTTCCCGACCTTCCTAAGCCTCACATTTATTGCACTGAACATTTTCACAAATTCCCATCTTCATTTACTTTTCAAAGAACTTTTGGGCTAAATGTGCCAAACATTCTCAAAGATAACACAATTTCCTTAAATCACTAGGAGAAAACACTATCTTTGTTTTAGCATCGGTGATAATTTAATAGCATACATTTGAGCTACGTAAAAGATTGCAATTAGAGACATATAAATGAATTCATATCTGCTATGGTCTAGAGACGTTTTGCATTTCTTATCTACTGTGACCTTGATGTGAGTCTGATAAGACAGGTAAATGTTATTTCAAATTTAAAGATGGGTAAATGTATACAGAGTTTAAAGTTGAGTTTAATGTCGTATCAATATGACTTTCTCCCTTAAAGTAGATCCAAAATCTGCCCACTTCTAAGGTTAAACAGGCTTGCTGCCATCGCTGTGCCCCCATCTTTACTTCTGTGAAGCCTAGTTTCTTGTCAGCAAAGGAAGGACGCTGGGCTACCATTCGTCAGTGGCTGTGCCTTAGGATAACCTGAGGATTTTGTGGAGAATACAGATGCCTAGGCCTACACACGGAATGTTTGTTTCACTAGCTGTAAGTCAAATGTGAGGAATCACCATTTTATGAGGAGTTCCAGATGATGTCCACATGGCTGTTCTCCACAAACAGGAAATTAGCACCTTGCACCCTACAGGGTGATCCAAGGACCAAAAGGGCCGTCCTTTCTTGGAAACTGGTCAGAATAACAGGAACCTGAATCATACTCCGAGTATGCTAGGTAAGAATCTGAGGTGCAGATTGAAATTTTGAACAAAGTACATTACCATTCATAACTTTATTTAAACCAATGTAAGTAGAAAGCACTAAAGTTTTAACCTGTATGATGTAAGGATTAGATTCAGAGAAATAGAGACAACTAAGAAAGTTTGCACTTTGTACGTAGCAGGACTAACATATTCAAATACCAGACTTGTATACATTAATTCTACTATTTCCTTTCTAAATTACCTAGGTTGGCTGGATTCCCTTGGCCTCTCAGTTTGCTCTTAAATGTCTCTAGGACCTCTGCTCAGAATTACAGCCTAATTACAGCACACACGTTTGTGGATTCTTCTACTTGAAGAATTTGTGTGAATTTTGTCAATGTGACCAGAAGAGTTGATAGGGAAACTCATGAGAAACACAATATAGATGTAGAGAGTAAAAATTAGGCAGTACTCCTGACATTTTTTCCTTTAGCATTAAGTATTTATTAAGACTTCACATCTCAGTAATGGTAGCTAATGTTTCATGGAATAACAGAAGATGAGTGAGTGATATATTACAGCAGTAGCTACACATCGAACTGTGTATTTAACAGCTTGGCTGGTTTTAATATGTGCCATAATTACAGATACTAAGCTGACTTGTTTAGCTCAAAATGATTAAGTAATCACTGAAATAAAATGCAACATGGTTAAATTTTTTACTCCTTAACACTACTTCTCTTTATTAATATGCAAAAGAACTTTGCTGGTCTTCAGTAAAACGATTTTGATCTAAAAGTATACTTAAGCCATACAAACATTCAGGAGGTGTTTTGCTAATTAAAGAGCAAAGCACCAACTTCATTGAAGAATGCAGCAAACACAGCACTTATGTTGGCTTTCCACATTGTCCTAGGCCAGTGGTGGTGAACCTATGGCATGTGTACTGCAGCAGGCTATTTGTATCATTGAAAGCTCTAAAAGGTTTGCGATCACTGTCTCTGCTTTTGAGACAGTCTGACTTGATATGCCATTAAAAACCTAATATGTGAGGTAATATAAAATAAGTATGTACATAATTTTACTTTCCAGGTCCTACATAGTAACTGTGGCATTTTGCTGTTGAAGGTGAAAGAAATCTTTTTATTTCTTGTAGATGATTTTCACTCTAATTTTAAATCAATCGCCGCTCCTCTTATCTGTGACATGAAGGTGGGCACTGATTTCTGAACTTCAGTTCTTTCTAAAAAACCAATCTAGCAAAAGAAATACATCCCAGAAAGTAGACCTCAAAGTAAATATCTGTTAAAGTAATTATATTTGTTTAGTAACTTTCATTGCAAAATTGGATATGCAGCCCTTAGCAAATGCTTATAATCTAAAAGTAGTTTAAACATAGCAATTCATATTATATGTATATAATCTAATTCACATATGAGTTTGATAAAAATAGTGATATATTAAAATATTAAAATATTTTAATAGTGCTAGTCCCTTAAAATGTTAAAAAAGTAAATATAAAAGAGAGAACACAGAAAATTGCTCTAGCCTGTGGTTATATTCTCATTTTTTTCTATCCATTGTTTTCCCTGAATTCTAGTAATTTTTTAAAGCTTCACTGATTTGCTTTCATTTTTTCATATACTTTTAAACTGCTTTAGTAGCAACAATTCTAACTACAGAAAAATAATCTCCCCCTCTTTCTTTATACCTCCTCTTTAGATGACCAGAGGTGAATTTTCAGGATAAATATATCTGGTAATAATACTCCAATTTCACTATTTCCTGCTTGAAAAGAAAGATCAAATCTGTGATGAATTCCAAAAACGTATTTTCACAACAAATGATTACTCTGACCTTTTAATGAGCAGATAGACTTTAGTAAGAGTATCTTTTGGTTACCTTAAAATCACATCTGTCCAAAACATGTAGTACTAGTTCCAATACATGTTTTCAAGCATTTGAAAGGTAAAGTCCTAATTTCTAGAATTTGGAATCTACCCTTTGAACTCTGCCCTTTTAACAGTAGACCGTTACGGTTTAAATTTAGAATGTCCCTCAAAGCCTTTTGGGGCTTTGGGAAGGTACTGGGATCATGGGTATGCTATGCTCACCAGGGAATTAATCCCCTGATGTGTTCTTAGCTGGCTGTGCTGTTATGAGATGGAATCTGGTCAGAAGAGGTGGTCACTGGGGTTAAGATAGAAAAGAGTGTATTTTCCTCCCTTCGTTCTCTGCACCCTGGCTTCCGTGACATGAACAGCTTTCCATCATGCTTTCCGGCCTCAGTGCCAACCAATTATGGATTGAAAATATAAGCTAAAATACACCTATCATCCTTTACACTGTGGGTGTTGGGTATTGTGTCCCAGCAATGGGAAAGTGATGAAGAAATAGATATGCACTAAACATTTGTTGTAATGGGTAGACTTATTTTTTCTGATCTTCAAAATTCTCTAACATAAGCTCATTCTTATTTTCAACATTGCATTTTCCTGGAAAATCACTGCTGGTATATTTACCTGAAATGCTTTAATTTGTCCACCTCAATACTTTCAGTCTTAAATGATCAGATGAGAGTGAGTTGGTGGATTAACAACTGGTGGTCAACTTGTAACACCCAGCTGAACTGAATCAGCGTGTTGCTGAGTGTGGAGGGTTCACCTGAGGATTGTTACCAACAGCATAAAAGGACTGGATAGGAAGCTGGTGGGTTGTTGATTCTCCTGGAGAAACTCATCACACTGGCTTTCCTAATATGAGCTCAGCTGTTATCATTGGAGGAGCTTGGTACCTCACTGCTGCTACAGATGGCTGTGGTTCTTTTTGGAGGAGTATGGTCCTTACTGTAGTGCTGCTTCCTGGCTCCAGGGCAGATCCCTCAGCTTGCTGATCCTTTATCCCACTGGCACAGATGTTCTAGCTTCTGCTGTTGACCTTTTGACCTTTTCAGAGCAGATCCTTGAAACAGACTTACATCAGACATTGTTGTGAGCTCTAGGCCTCCAGATGGACTCATGGGAGGCATTGCCATGGGCTCCAGGTCTCCAGCTGGACTCGTGCAGGACACTGTCACGAGATCCAAGCGCTCATGTGGATTCTTGCATCTCTAGTGTGTGGACAGACCTGTCGCACTCCTTTTCATTTGAGTCTTTGACTGAATATTATAAAATAATCCTATAAATTACATATCCTGTATTATACCTTTTCCCTTGCAAATTCTGGCTACAACAGTGAGCAATATTGTGAGCTTCCTAAAACATAAATCCACACACAGTACAGACAGTTGGAAACTAATTTTTAGGGGAATTTGGAATGGCAGTGTAAGCACTTTAACATTTTGAAATAGTTTTGAAGTTGTTTTTTTCTTATGCTTTTGCAAGATCATGGTGAATATTAGAGAGATTATCTTTAAATCTCTTGGAAAAATTGCTCACTCAAACATTAGTAATTGGAGTAAACTAACCATTAATAGACACATATAACATGCCCAGGACATAGGTTGTTGCTGACTCTCAAAAAAAAATTTTTTTTTAAACCAAAAATCAATCTCAATAGTTCTTAAAGGACACATTTTACAGAAATGGAAACTGAGTCTGGAAGCTAAAATTTTACTTGTTGAAATTATATGTACTCTGAGCGCAACTATCACTGTAAAATTGTTTAAATTGACCATAATTGTTAACAATTTTAAATAATTCAGCAAGTGAATAGAAATGAAAACACTATAAATTTTTACAAAATTGTGAACACCTATGTTTGCACAGGGGTAGAGATCTGGGTGATCTATTATGCAAAGCGTGTTATCCAAAGTGAAGGAGGAGCTAGGAGAGAATCGTGGCCTCTTATTTTCTTTCTACCTGCTCTTTTCTCAAATTGCAGAGCTTTATTTGAAGCATTTTTGAAGAGTACTGGAGTACACTGTTTTCCCTTTTTTTCTGAAAAATTTCTTTGCTTTTTACAGTTCACTTTCTAGTGTTATTTTGCAACACTTTCCACGCTATCCTTTGTAAAATCTCAGTGGTGTGACAAGTTTTCTTTGCTGATTTCCATACTTAGAGAACTACATTATTTCTTCTGCTGTTCACTTTTTCAAGTAAAGATGTTTATGTTTTTCCCTCTATTTTTGTCAGTGTAATCTAGCTTCTTAGAAATGCTAACTTTATGAATGTGTCTGTCCTACTGTGAAGACATGGAATTGAAAAGTTCTGAATATCAGTTCTTCTGGACTTTTTTTGGCACCTCTGGATATCTGTGTCTCTGGGATGACTCAGAGTGATGGCAGAGTGTGGTGAATGACACCAGAGACTTTCAGTTAAATTTCATCCTGCAGTTTTACTAAAGTCTGTGTTCACAAATTTATTTATTTTTATTGTAGGAAAAATTAGTAACATTAAAAATAGATCTATTTGATCAGATGATTAGTTGCTGCCCTAAATAGGAAATCAGAAAGGCTCATAGAAGCCTCTTCACATGAGTTCTTTATTATTATACAATTTTTTTTTGTCTAATGCTAGCTCCTGCCCCATTTCCGAATTAATTTCTAGTATTAGTAAAAACAAAATTGAAGAGAGCTCCATTTGCCTAGTTATTGAGAATGTTACCAAGATTTGGGACACCTGTTTCCCAGTGTGGTACACAGGCACTTAGCTACTGCCTGCAAGCCAGCTAACTCCACATACAGGTGCCAAAGTTACAATCTGAATAACATTTTAGATGGACTCACTACCTTCCTGATTCCAGAAGAAAGGAGACATGTATTTCTACCTCAGTAGTGGTAGCAACAAGAATAACAGCAGTTAAATAGTAATCATTTACATTTATTATTTTTTTAAGCCAAAGGAATGAGACAGTTGATTGCCATAGATTTTGTTCCTCAAGTCCAATGGAGATTATTTTGTGTAACCATCTGTCTCCTTTTGTTTCTAATTCATTACTGAGCTCTTTTTCTCCAGTTTCTTTTCATACCTCTTGTATCTCCTTAACTTCTTGTCTTATAGCTTTGTAGAGCATTTCCCAGGGTTTCTTTGTTGCTTAGGCATAGTTATTATAGTTACCCAGATGAGAATATTTTCTTGACTGATTTAATTTTCAGAAATAGAGTTTCTGGGTATGGGGTAGGAGAAAGAAATTCTGTGGCTGAATTACCATCACATCCATTAATATCCTTGACTGAAAGACATCTCTAGTTTTGCCCAGGTGAAGAAATTAGCTTTTAGAATACTTGTTTATAGTCTTATTCAGAGGACTTAGATGCAAAATTCCCTGGTTCCTAAAATCGATACTTATTTAAAATATTATTATAATTCACATATTTTTAGTAAAATAACAAACATGTATTTTACGTTATGTATTCATTTTCTTTTTAGAATTTTAGAGGTACTGAAAATGAAACTTATATGCTTGAAATGAGCTTTTTCTTTTTCCTATATTCCAGGGATTGGATCATTTTAAAATTTCAAATGGACAGCTTTGAATCACATGGTGTTTGTGGGTTTTGGACAGCTGCTTATCATGCTCTCTAGAACTAAGTTGCTTTTCATTAATAACTTATCAGTCTTGATTAGGGCTGTGGGAAATGAAAATAAATTATTAGCAATAGAAAAAGGCAGAAAGAAAAGTAGTAAGCCTTTGAGTCATCTTGCAAGCGTAAAATTTTATACGAACTTAAACTATATTGAGAAGGGAAAATAAAGCTAAAAAGTAATCCACAATTTGAAGTTGAGAAAATTGCTTTCATGGAAGGCTCTTTCCTGAGAATGTTTTAATAGAAATTGGCTTTGGGGTGGACAGATTTTTCAGGTGTGAGGCAAAGGACAGGAGATCCATCTGACATGGTGAAAGCACGACTGAACATGCGAATCCCATTGAGTAGAAAGTGTTTGAGGTTGGTTCATTCCCCCCACCCATGCCATATATTATTGCTGCCTTGTCTTCAGATCACCTCACTGTTTTCCAATGGCTTAAAGTTCTGTAATAGCTGTTTTCTTCATTATTATGAATTGTTTAGCATTATCATTGCTTTTGTGAAGTCTGCCTGAGTCAGTTCTCCTATGACTGGAGACTAGACAAAAGTTGTAGGTAATAACAGAAATACTAAAATGGTCCATTAGAAAAAAGATGTAGGGCATGCTGAATGCTGACTCAGAATTCTGCAGGTTTTCATAGAGTCCTCAGTATAGAGGCAGAAGTTGGTGTAGCTTCTTGTGTTTGCATTCAGGGAAATAGGGCAACGCGGGTGGGGTCTTTGCAAGGCATTCTGAGGTCGAAAATACCTTTCTGTAGACAGATGAAGTAGCCCAGGAAATCTGAGGATAAAAAGCTAGCTTTTTTTTTTGTCTCTAAGGGTAAAGTAATTTTTTTCAACAAAACTGTCTTCTACATAGTTGTGTATGTTTAGGATGAATCCGAGATACATCTACCTATCTATCTATCTATCTATCTATCTATCTATCTATCTAATTGAAAGCAATTTCCCAGTGTATGGTTATATTCTTTACCCATTATTCACTGATTTAGTTTTCTGTCACCTCTAGAGTTTTTTCTTATCTTCGATGCTGAAAATGGCCGATGCTGAAAATTTCATGCGTTTATCGCTTTACCTTATCACTACTGCAATTCTTTTGTATTTTCTTACCACTTAATGGCATTTTGTTTTAGTAAAAAAGCATTAGATTTACAGCCTTGGGAAGACAAGAGGTGCCTATTTTGAAAAACAGAACAAACATTGTACGGATAATGAGAATGCTTTTGTCACTGCAGACCAGAACCCTGTGTTTTCCAGTGGTCTCCCCGGCAGGCAGATTCCTGCTGGCGCTCGCTGACATTTCCGATAACAGAAGAGCAGCCAAGAAAGCAACTCAAGACCACCTTGTGGCTAATTGAGATGAATGAATAATAGAGAATGGAAGTCTAATTAATTCTTCTCTTTTAAAATAATGGAATCAGAGCACTAGAGCAGAGACTCCCAAATTATCAACATAGGATTTATAGCGCTTTGGGATGTTTTCAATGGAATTTGTTTTCCTGTCTGATTTATGTAAAGAATTCAGGAAATAGAAGACCTGCAGCATAATTTTAGACAACTCTGCCCTGAATGATAATGGTTGAATTGTTATGCAAAGGAAGTTCAAGGTTAATGGTGTGGAAAGTAAGCATTCAGAGTCTGAAAAGTCAATATGGGGACAGAAAGCTTCATGGGTATAGATAGAATTTAACCTTAATCTTAAGCAATGAGTGGGCTGTTGGTTAGTTACAACTGGGACTGTAGCAGGATGCATTGAAGGTGCAATATGGAGTGGTTTGAATGAAAAGAATCTGTTTTCTGGTAGAAAGGAGATCATTTCTTTTGTTGTTGTTGTTCTGGGCAATGAAAGGCCAAGCAATAATTTCTGTGTTAAGTAAATGAAGTAAACAGAAGCACTAATTAAGAATGTAAAACCTTGAAAGCCAATTCTGGTGAGAATTAGGTTGGTTCTGATGGTTTGCCTGAGAATAGTCTGAAGGTACAGTTCGTTCCATCTTGACTTATTCACACTTGGAGATATTATCTGTGTAAGTGGAGGTACAGGATGTTGAAATTATTCTTAAAGTAGACAACAAATACTTACCAGGCACCTATATTACTAGAGCTTTAGAGCCACTGTATGAAGTCAGTGTCATCATGATGACTTCACCAATGCAGAGTTTCAGTTTCAAGGAAATCTTGTGGCTTGCTTTACATCTCACAAATGTCAGAGGGCAAAGGTGGGGTTGAACTTCAGGAGATTCTGACGTTGCATTCACAGTCTTTCCATTGTTCTACATGGATTTCTCATTGAGTGTGGGTTAGACAGTTCATAGCATAAAGAATAATGATCTAGAATTTACACATATTTTCATAGAAGATAATCATTACATACATGAAATTAAGTCAAAAATAGATCTGGGATAGTATATAATTTAATGCTGCACTACAAGTTCAGGCTACACGTCAACAGATAAATAAAATTTCTACTTGTGCCTTATTCATTCCATGAACAAAGATTAGTATAATGTCAACTGTGCATATTTGTACAGTTTGCATAGCACTTTAAAATGATTTAAATGGTTTAAAATGTTTTTTTAAAATAAATTTCACAAGAGCACATTAGAAATTTTTTTCCACCTTATTGGAAAGAAAAAACTGAGATTCAAGAGGTGCTAGATGTCAGAGTTAGTAATGTAATCTTATTTTGTTTAATTATCTCTAATGGCATACTAAATTCCCATTAAGCATTTATATAGCTATCTTCACTTTTGGTTGTGATCTGTTCTCTCTGATTTATATCTGTCCCTTATATTTATTGTAGTTTGAAATTGTTTTCTAAATTTTATTCGAAGTATTACACTTCCTATAATCATTTCCTTTATCATTATCTAACCCAAAATACTTCCTATTTTCTAATTAGTGTTCTTAGAATGATTTTCAGGTTGCATTTTAAAAATTTTTCCATTTTTTCTGTTTCTAGATTTAAGATACCTGTGTTAAATACAAAACTGCCATCTTTCACATCAAACAGAATAAAAAAATACCCACAGCCCTGATGACTGAATGTGAGAAGTAGACACCTGATACCAGTAAATACATACATCTGCCTGTCCTGTTTCCTATTCCAGGTAAGGTTAATTATTCACTGAGCAATTTCATTGCATTGAAAAGGCAGAAGAAAAACAGCACACTGAAAATCCTGGTTATGTTCCTTCCTTGTAAATAATAGTATGCTTGTAGAAGTAAATGGGGTTACACATTGTACTTGTAGGTTTTTACCAGTTTGGCCTCATTTTTAACGTTCAGGACCTCTGAAGCCATTGAGCAATTTGCACCATTACAACCCAGCCACACGTAGCCTGCCATGTAAAACCATGGGAGAAAGTCATGGTCAAACCATTGGGCATTCTTCTTACTAGAAATCAGTCCTTCTAAGAAGTGGGTGACAGGTCCTCTCTGGGAAGGAGGGACAGAAGGAGAATGCATTTCACATTGGGGTAGTGCAATGCAGAGCTCTGCCTGTAGGGTCCCCTGTTACTGCATTTTTACTCCTAATCCTTTGCGGGGCGGGGGGAACCTACAGAAAAAACCGACAGCGTCCTCCAATCACATCATAAGCAGGCACGCTTAAGAATCCTTAGAGAAGAAAAACAGAAAATTCAGTGGAATCACCCTCAGCATTAACTACATGTAAATGCATTCATCAGCCTGGAAGAGTTCTCAGACACTAATAATAAAATGAGAAATTTCTTCAATGAGAAAAATATGTCTTGGTACTGAGATTAAATCAAAATAATTTAAAACTAGGTAGCAAAAGAAACACTTTCTGTGGCTCTGTGATACTGCAGCACTTCGTGTAATTGAAAAGGAAAAATGCAAACACAAAAAGAATAGCCAAAGAAAACAGATGAGGAATGAATGCCAAAGAAATCAATAGGAAAAGTTACTTTTCCTAGGTACAATGTCAAGAAAATTCTATGAAACAAATAATAATAGTAATAATAATAATATTAAATTCCTTATGTCTCCTCCTCAGAGGAATATGCTGAAGCAATAGGAGGCATTTTTAAGACTAGAAGCAACTACACTGGAATTTAAAACAAAAATTAATAATTTAGCTAACAAAGACCTACGGAAGGTGTTTATTTATTCTCTGGGGGAAATACAATCAATGAAAAATGAATATATTGCATTTATACACGACACATGCTTTAAGATGATCTTGTCCTAAAGTTTCAGTTTTGTTATTCTTGAATTATTAAGGATCTACCGCAGTTCGCTGAGTTACTTAGTGATGATGATACAGTAGAAAGACAATGAATATTGTGCTGTCATTCACTTTGAAACACTTGGAAATGTTCTTGTATGTTTCAAGAAAAGAACAGACACATATTGCAGGATTTATGAATATACTCTTAAAGGTGGCTTGCACATGTGTTTTTAAAAGAATGACCAGTAGACCTGGCTGGAACTCAATTGTAAGTCCAGAAAAGTTGAATAGGTTCTTGAAAACCAACATCCTTTCTGACTAGTTTTATATTCAGTCCAAATAAATTAAACATTAAGAACATCACCTTGATATGGTGTACTTCGTGAACTTATTATCTTTTTTTGTTGCTGGATATGAATTATTGCAAAGTGTTTTAGTCACAAATCACAAGACTAGAACATTCTAGTTTCACATGTTTTATGGTTTAGTTCAGATAGGGAAAAAAGATATTTGCTAAGAGCTCTACAACTTTTTGCTACAGAAAAGCTAAATCACTTATTATTGAATGTTGAATGAGAACATGCACTTAATTGTATTGCTTCCCTTGCTTAGTATTTTCAATTACATAGGCCAATACATATTTTTTCTTAGCGTTATAGTACATGCGTTTTGTTGTATTCTATTAAGAATAGCATTATTCTCATTTTTAATGTTGCAATTGCATTAACTCTTCTTTCATCAAAAAGTTTTCTGAAACATCAAAGAACCATACCAAATTTTGCACACTGAAAATATTTAGAATTTATATGTACAGAAAGTAAATATCCATAGTGTCAGCATATGTATCTTCTCACATGCTATGGTTTACATCTGGATGTTCCCTAAGAGCCTCAAGTGCAGACAGGCGTGGTTTTGGGAAGGTAATTAGATTATGGGGGTTTACAGATGACACACTGGTCTGAGGCAGGATCTAGTATTAAGAGATGTGTCACTGGGGACCTTGTGGGGAGGTGTGGACTTCTGGGACCTGCTCCTCCTTTGACTCTGTCTGCTTCTCTGACAGCGTACCCAACAGCTTTCCTCCACCCAAGTCTTTCCACCATGCTCCTAGGCCTTCAGCGAGCTAAAAAGTGGAATGAAACTTCTGCAAACTATGAGCCAAAAGAACCTTTACTCCTTTAAATTTCAGGTGTTGGGTATTGTATCTCAGTAATGAGGAGGTAACCAAGACAGATTTTGGTACCAGAGAAGTGGGGTTGTTGCAGAGACCATCCCTGATGATGTGTTTCAGAATTCTCTGGAACTGGCTTGCAGGAGGAGCTTGGAAAGATTTGTAGGTGCAGGTTAACAAACAAACAAACAAACAAAAAACAAAACACAGAAAAAGAAAAACCTAGGATGCTGTAAACCAAGGTTGATGGGAGATTCTGGTCAGTTTAGAAAACCAGAATCCTTGCTGGGTGTGGTGGCAAACACCTGTGATCCCAGCCTTTAGGAGGCTGACGCAGGAGGATCATCTTGAGTTTGAGGCCAGCCTGGACTACACAGCAAGTTCAAGACCAACCTGAACCACATAGCAAGACCCTGCGTCAAAACAACAACAATGAAAAGAAAAGAACAGAACAGAATCTTGATTAAAAACAAACAAACAAAAACAGACTTTAAAGAATCAGCTCAAGAGATTTCAGTTGTGAACTCTATTGCCAGCTGAAGACCTTACCATGTGTTTTATGCTCTGGCAGAAACTCTGTCTACATTTTTCTCATGTCCTGAAATTTTGTAGGAGACTGAGATTAAGGGTATTGAACTAGTTAATCTGGTTGTGGATTAATCAAGGCAGTTCAAACTTGGAGCTTTGTCAAGGACACTGTTGGGAGTTTTTAACCAGCTTTATACTGAAAATCATTAACAAACAGAACACTTGAATTATTTAAACAGTTTTGAGTTTGGCCAGGAAGGTAGTGCCAATAAACTTGGGGTTGGCAAAAATGGAGCACAGACCAGCTCTGTTAAAAAGATTAGAATTAAAAAGAAACTAGACTGGCTGTACAGATACAAAATATTGAATCTAGACTCGTATATATGTTGCCATGTACTAAACTAAAATCAAAGTGGATCAGAGGTGTAAATGTTAAGCAGAAAGACTTAATCTGCTGAAAGATAAAACAGGTGAAACTCTTAAAGACATAGATATAGGCAAGAAATTTCTGAACAAAAACCAAATTACATAAGAAAGAACATCAAGAATCAACAAACATATCATGTCAAATTAAAAAGCTTCTAGCTGGGTATGGTGGCGCGCACCTTTAATCCCAGCACTTGAGGCAGGAGGATAATTGTGAGTTCAAGACCAGCCTGGGCTACAAAGTGACTTCAAGACCAACCTGAACTGCATGGTGAGAGCATGTCTCAAAAAATAGGGCTGGGGATTTAGCTCAGTGGCATAAGCACCCACCTGGCAGGATCAAGGTTGTAAGTTCCATTCCCAGTACCAAAAAAACAAACAAAGAAACAAATAAAATAACAAATTAAAAATCTTCTGCACAATAAAGGAAACAATCAACAGAGTAAAGAGAGAACATACAGAATGGGAGGAAAAAAAAAACTCTTGCCAGCTATTCCTCAGACAGAGGACTCAAATCTAAAATGTATAAAGCACTAAACCCCCCGCTAAATAAAAGACCCAATCAAAAATGGGCAACTAAAATGTCTGGACAGTTCTAAAAAGATGTACAAGTGGCCAATAAATACATGAAAAATGTCCAAGATCTCTGACCACTAGAGAAATGTAAATTAGAACAACACTGAAATTCTGTTTTGCTCCAGAAAAAATGGATATTATTTAAAAAAATCAAATAATAAGAAATGCTGCTGAGGTGGTGGGGGAAGGGACTGTTTGTACAGTGTTGGTGGGAGTGTAAACTAGTACAACTATTACAGAAATCAGTATGGCAATTCCTCAGAAAACTAAAACTAGACATTTCATTTGACTCACCTATTTCCCCTTTTAGGCTTCCTCTGAAAAGAGTTAAAGACAACATATTGCAATGATATATGCATACCCATGTTTATAGCAATACATTTCACAATAGCTGAATCTTGAAAGTGGCCCATACATCCATCAGCAGATGGTTGGATTAGGAAAATATGGAATTTTCACACAATGGAGTACTACCCTACCATAAAGAAAGATTAACTTGAGTCATTTGTAGGAAAATGAATGCACCTTGAAACACATTTTAAAGTGAAATAAACAGACACAAAGCTTAACTATTGCATGATTTCTCTTACATGAGGACCTCAAAGTGTAAATAGAGTAAAATAAAATATAAACAATAAGGAACAGGGAGATAGAAACTTTACAAATGGAAAAGGGACCCAGAGATAGAGGGAGGAGTAGGAGAGGAGAGGGGAGGGGAAGCAGATGAAGAAAGAACTCAGAGGTACCAGCTCGCCTCAAAGACTGTGAACCATTATGTACTAGCGACATGTTCTAATAACAAATTGACAGATGAATTAGATGAGAGTTGATGATATTGAAACATTAACCATTGGATGTAGGATTGGCATTGTTCCTCTGATTACAATAGTCCTCAGCTACTCCTTAATGAAAATTCATTAAATACCAAGGGCATAGCAGGTAATATTGCAGATGGTGCAATTGTAGAGGTGAAACTCACTGTTGTTGATGTTTGGACCCATGTTCGGGTCTATTGGGGATTTAATGGCTTACCTCTATTTTTAGATTGCATGACTGTGATCTTTTAATGTGCCCAGGCAATGGTTGAGAAGCATACAAAGTATATTCCATGAATATGCAGCTGGATAACAGTATTCATTATAATGACAAGGGCAAATGTTTAATCACTGCCTAGTCCAGGTTAGACGTGTTCTAAATATTTTTCCTACTTACTCTTCACAAGCTAACTATGATTAGCTTCTGTTTTTGTTCCCAGTGTACAGATGAAGTCACTGAGGGAAGACCCCAGTGTGGAGTGGACTGTGGCCTGGAGGAGAACCTAACCTAAGAATACAGCCAGTTAGGGACCCTTTAATGTCAGTAATGTTGTGCACATGGATGTGGTCTCTACCCAATAGGGTGCCATCTCCTGTTGAATATTTCTTTTGAATGTGTGAAAGTATTATTTGTTGTTGGGTGAACAGAGACTGCTATTTGATGGTTAGCAAAGCTGCAGGGCCCCTCTCTGGGTTTAGATTATGGGCTCTGGAAGCTACTTGTGAACCAGAGATGCGCCTGCTTCCGCAAGGTTTTTGGTCCCTCTCCAGGGTTTGCAGACAGCATCAAGCTTCGTTTGGGAGATGGTGCTCTCACCTTTGGTGGCATTTTGTTGTTAATGCATCCTGCTTCCTCCTGACATCCTACATCTTCTTGCATGCAGGATATTTCTGCCCTGCTCTCAGTGTGGCTTCCCTTTCAGGGATTTCTTTGTTCTTTAGATAGTTGCTGTTATATCAGAAATTCTGAAGTGCTTCAACTAATGCAGTCTTTGATCTCTAATTCACCAGAGGTTTTTTGTTGTTGTTGTTGTTGTTTTAATGGTTTTGTTGTTGCATTCACTCATAACTTGGAGTCTATAGACCTCCTTTTCTGCACTGTCCTCAGACCCAGTGTCCGTGCTGGTGCTCTCTCCCTTTGGAATACTATGATGCTTGTTTTGTGTTCCAGTTTTGATTCTGTTTCTCCTCCTAATGCTCCTGCCATGCACAACTACTGTTTTTCCACCTGCCCTGCGGCTGGTGACAGGAAGGGGTCCAGGGGAATGTCTACCTGCACCGATCACCTGGGGTTTCCAGGATTCCCCATCAGTTGATTTGTGGACATGTTATCTCTGGTTCACTCTGTTCCATTGCCTCTTTTCCTTGACATTGCCTGAAGATAATTTCTTTGATGTTAATTCTTTCTTAAAAACAGATTTTGTCATCTTACAAATGCAATTTTTTTCTTTCACTCCTCTTACTATATGAATGAAAACTTTTTCTTTATTCTCATCCCTGCACATTCTCCTTTTCTTCACCTTGCTCATTTCTTTTATTTGATCTGTTCTGTCTTTGTCACATTAGAACCTTTTTTCAGATAGTATGAACCTGGTGAACTTAGACTGATGGATCGGATTAAGAATAGGCACTTTGAAAGCAGTCAGAATCTTCTGATTTTGCCTGTGTGTGACATTACTCAGTCTAAGTTTTGCTGCAAGGTGATTTGCTAGGCCTGCATGATCCCTTGGATCACTGTCTCCCAAAGGCACATGTTATTAATGGATGCTATTAGGAGGTTGTGGAGCCTTTAAAATGTAGCACCTAGTATAGGAAGTTAAGTCACTGGAGGCATGCTCTTCACAAAGATATCAAGGTCCTAGCCCTTTCTGCTCTCTGCTTTGTGACTATAATGAAGTGTACAGTTTCTTCCACCATGTCCTCCTGCCATGATATATAGTTTCACTCAAGGCCCAAAAGCAATGTGATCAAGCAACCATGGACTGAAACATTCAAAGTTCTCAGCCAAAATAAACCTTTCATCTTTATTAATTACCTTAGGTTTTCGTTATAGTGATGTAAAACTGACTAAGACAGAATTTGCTTTAAAGAACATCTTAAAACTTTGTGAGCTATTTCCTAGGACTGGTCAGATTTCTTGAAGAATTACATTCTGATTTCTTGTCTGGAAGAAATAGATCTAATTCCTCTTCTAAAAACTGTGTGAAGGAATAGAGTTAGAGCCTCAATGCTTAGTTATCACCCTGTTGATGTGGTGGTGCTTTCACTGTCAACCTGTCCTCTAGTGATGAGATTTTCTACATTACCCACTTCAGAGAACAGATTGTGGTCTTAAGAAAAAGGTAGGGGAAGAGTATGCTCTGTAGGGAAGGAGCTATGACAACATGTGAAACAGTCTCTATTTTCAGATCCACTTTCATTTCTGTTGGGGATATACCCTTAAGCCTCAGGTTTCTTGGGGGGGAAAATCTATGACATAAATCAGAGTGTATCTCAGATTTTCTGAATGCTAAATCAGTTTTAGGTCTTATTTCTCAGGTTCCAAAATTCAGTGCTCTTGTTTTCTATCCCATTTTGTTGCTTTTATGAGCTTATGATGTTTTACGAAAACTTTTATTGCTGTCTTAATAGAGTTGTCAAAGGGAAGCAAAAATGAATTCATGCATTCAGTCTACCACATTACACAAAATGGGCTCAAAATTGCTTCTGTGATAAATATCAAAGGATATGAAACATGTGTACATTGATAAGTCCTATATATGTATGCTTTGTTGAAGACAAAGATTCTCTATCTTTGAAACATTTATTATTCTATATTATAATTGTCACAAGAACTGAGAGTTCTCTTGTTCTGTTCCTCTGGTAGCAAAAAAAAAAAAAATCTCTATTCCTGCAGGAGAATTGTAATCCAATTTATAGGAAAGTGCCCAGTGTGGGTCCTTTATCTTATGAAAAATTACTGCCTTACATCAACACTATAAAATTAATCCCTAACCATCTTCTTTTATAAATCATTAAATAGAGGATATTAATCACAAATATCCAAGATTAGTTTTAGCTGTAATTAATGAGAGTTTCCACTTTGAAACAGGCTGCTCACTTTCTTCATTCCAGCCGAAGTGGCCCTTCTTCGTTTTGTTTTGGTAATTATTACAGAAAGACTACCCATTATTTTTTTAAATAAGTGTGTTACCTGATTATTTTAGCATGCACATTTAGTTTTCCTTTGTGGTAAAAGAAACAACCTCAAAGCTCAGGAACTGCTAGTAGTATTTTATGTTGTTAATAGTTTTATGCATCTAGGTATTCAGATTATAGCTTGGTGAATTATCTCCAATTCACATGGCCTCTCTCAGAGTTCCAGTATATGAAGGCTGACTTTTGAGATGGACCTTTTTGCTCACACATCTGACACTACATTGGCCTTTGGTCTTTCTCTTCACCTGACATCTTATCTTCTAGGGCCTCGTCACGTACCTTGGGATCTCACAGTGTGGCGGTCCAGGGTAGTAAGATTTTTTATGCTACAACTGACGTCCTCTTGAGCAACTGTTCCAGGAGTGAATGTTTTATGAAACAGAATAGGAATCTGACTGGGAAGTTATGGCTGACATAGCATCATTTACACCTGTCTTATGTCAGAAAATCTACTCATACTCAGGCAAAGTGACATAGAAGCCACCTCTCAAAGGGCAGAACAACAGAAGAATTTGCAGCCATCTCTAATCAGCCAACCACACACACAAGCATACATGCACATCAAATGCATAGCATATACTGTCTACACAAATATTTGGCTAATTTCAGGCTCTAAAATGATACGTTCTGTAATCCTTTGCAACATGGATAATAGACAATAGAGGTCATATGAGTACCCCAGTACTTTCACCTTCCATTTCTGTTGTCTACTGTAATCTTCTTGGCAGAACTTCTGTCAAATCCCTGCTAATGTGCTGATTGACATCACTACTGATCATGAATCCGGAGAGAACAGAACTCTGGAGTCAGTACCATTCACGTCGTAACTAAAAATAAGGAGCACTCATTGACTTTTTAAGTTTCAAAACTTCCTACGAATAAGTATTACATCTTGTCACTATTCCTTCTTTAGTAACTGTTTATTAGGCAATTTGCTGAGGACTATGGGATTTGTCTCTCTCAATTACCAACATATTTTACCTTTTCCAAGAAGATGTGATGCAGAATTCTGTCCTGTTCCTTACTTCCATCTGGATGGCAACTGACTGGGACATGGTCCTGTCATTATAGGTATCTTGCCACTCTTCATCAAAATCCTCATTATCACTTCATATATTCCAATTACACACTGCTTTCAGAAAATGAAAGAAAATTTTAGAATATGGCTGCACCCTGAATCACAGTCCTCTTGCATTTTGAGGGTCAACTGTTAATAATAAAGGGGACTGACATAATGCTGTTGTTGAAAGCCATCATTGTTGCTAGAAAAATAATACAAATGGGTAGGCTTGTGTTAGCAAGCACATAGTATAGCACAGAGGCATAACCCGAATCGCTGACACCCAGGAAGGTTTTCTGCTCTTACTTATAACATGGATATTCTGGTCCTGAAATAATACTGTTACTAGAAATTATTTTCAAAAGAAATGGCATTAGTTTCAGAGATTCACAGATCAAGATTCTAAGCTGGGCTCCATCACTTAACGGTTTTGTGTCTTAAAGACTAATAGTTAATCACTCTGATACTTAATTTTTTGTGCCATAAAATTTCTATTTTGTAAAACCTTTGTGAGATTTAAACATGACTATACTTATACAACTAACAATGTCTGAATTTGAAAGTTGCTTCAATAATACTTAATTTGTGGCAATCATTTTTAATTTGTCACTTGCAGCCCCAGTCCCATTATTTTGAAGCAACTACTATAGATTATGCCACTGCTTCTTGAAACATTAATATATATCCTAAATCAAAAGAGATTCTTTAAACATCTAACCTTTGAAAAATTATAACACAAAATTTTAACAGTGGGTACCGATGATATTGTCAGATATGTCAATATTTACATTTCCTACATTGCCTTGTACTTATCATTTGTTTGTTACTTCACTTTAGTCATGCAAAATAATGAGTTTTATTTTGGTATATTTGGTACATTTATACACACTTTTGGTCATTTTTACACCTCATTATCCCTGTGGCCTCTCCTTTCACCATTCTCTTACTCCTTTCTTCTTTTCTAGTGATCTTTCTTCTACTTTTATGACATTTCTCTCTCTTTTCTAGATACCAATTATAAGACAAAACATGTAATATTTGCCTTTTTGAGTGGTTTATTTTGATTAATGTGTCCAAGTATCAAATACTTTCCTGAAAGTGATGTGATTTTTCTTCCTTATGACCAAATAACATATATATATATATATTCCTTTACTGGTCATTTTCTTTATCCACTCATTCATTGAAGAGGAGCCTGGAGTATCTTTGTAACTTACCAGCTATGAATTATACCACAACAAGTGTGGGTATGCAGATATCTTAATAATATGCTGGCATGAATTCTTGTAGGTATATGCTGAGGAATGTTATAACTGGATCAAATGATAGCTCTATTCCTACTTTTCTTCAGGAAACTTTTTATTTATTTTAATAGTGTCTGGATTAAAGTACCTTCCCACCAACAGTGTAGATGGGTTCCTTTCCTACCCTCATCCTGGCCAAATTTATTGTTCTGTATATTCTTGGTGAGAGCCATTATAACTAGGGTGAAATATAATATCAATGTAGTTTAATTCGCATTTTCCTAATGGCTAAAGATGTTGAACATTTTTTCATCTATTTGTCTACTTTTGCTCCTTCTTTTGAGAAGTATCTGTTCAGTTCATTTGCCCACTTGTTCACTGGGTCATTTAATTTTTGGTGAAAAGTGTTTTTGTGTTCTTTATGTAATCTCATACTAATCCTCTGTGAGATTTCTAATCCTCTGTGAGATTTCTTTCAGTTATGGAGGATGTCTTTTCTTTTTTTTTCTTTTTTTTTTTTTT